>CAJHQQ010004406.1:0-28909 GCA_905132885.1 Moricandia moricandioides | reverse complement strand
TGTCAAGAAACCTTTGTGTATAGAAGAGTTTCTCTTGTTTTATTCATATGTGTCGCCAACCTCATATATACAAGTTGATCTCCTAAACGACGTCTACCCTAACATCAAAGTAAAAGACCAATATGGTCAAAGATAAATAAGGAAAGTTACATATACATAATCTCCCAATACCCCTCCTCAATTTGGAGAGTGTAGATCCCACACACCCAACTTGTCAATGAACTTATCGAACTCTATCTTCCCAAGTGCTTTGGTGAAGATGTCAGCCAGTTGTTCCCGTGTAGACACTTGCTTCGTCGTGAGAGTTCCCCGAAGTAGTTCATCTCGTATAAAGTGACAGTCTTTCTCGATATGCTTCATCCTTTCATGAAAAACCGGATTCGCCGCAATATGTAAAGCCGCCTTACTATTACAAAACAAAGGCACCGGCTCCATGTGTGTCACTCCCATGTCCAGTAACAATGCCTTGACCCAAATAATTTCCTTCAACACAAGAGTCATGGCCCTATATTCTGCTTCCGCCGAGGATAGAGACACCACCTGTTGCTTCTTCGTCTTCCAAGAAATAGGAGAGCCACCAAGCTGAAGAAACCAACCGCTAGTGGACCGACGAGTCAATGGACAGCCTGCCCAATCCAAATCACACCAGGCCACCAATGACAACTCAACATTGGCATTAAGAAGAATACCTTGGCCGGGATTCCCTTTCAAGTACCTTACAACTCTTAACGCAGCCTCCCAGTGTGCTTGTTTCGGTTTCTTCATAAACTGTGAAAGCACATGAACAGAATATGACAAATCCGGTCGAGTAACCGCAAGATAAATCAACCTTCCCACAAGCCGGCGATAACCCGCAACATTCACCAGATCAGCTCCATCATCTAAGGCTAGGCGTTGGTTTTGTTCCAAAGGAAACGCAACCGGTTTAGCAGCGGAAAGACCTGTGTCCTTTAGAATATCAGTCACATACTTCCTTTGGCATATGTAAATCCCTTTCGGACTCCTAGCCACTTCAATTCCCAAAAAATACTTTAACATCCCCAAATTCTTTATACGAAAGCAATTACTCAATATTGCTTGAATGTAGTGATGATCGCCAAAGAAGAACCAGAGATTATCAAATCATCAACGTACACCAATACATGAAGTCTTTCACCATCCTTCTCAAGTCCAAAAAATGAATGATCCGAGACAGACTGAGTGAAACCATAGTCACGCAGGGCAGTGCTCAGTTTTGCAAACCAACAGCGTGGAGATTGTTTAAGTCTATATAACGACTTGCACAAACGACACACTTTAGTAGAGTCCGAACCTCTAAATCCTCGTGGCAATCACATATAAACCTCTTCTTTCAAATCACCGTGGAGAAATGCATTGCGCACATCCATCTGGTGCACTTCCCAATTCTGAGCCGCAGAAACTTCAAGAAAAGAGCAAACCGTCGTCATTTTAGCCATTGGTGCAAAGGTCTCATCATAATCACTCCCTTCCACCTGTCTATTACCACACGCGACTAGACGAGCCTTATACCTTTCCAAGTGCCATCAGATCGAAGTTTCACTGTAAAAACCCATTTACAAGCGATTGCTCGTCGACCTTTAGGTAATGTCTCAATTGTCCATGTTTCATTCTCTTCAAGTGCATCAATCTCAAAGCGCACAACATCACGCCAAACTTCCAACATAATAGCCTCTGTGTAAGTCTTAGGGATTGTGTATGACTGCAAAGCCACATGATAAGCTCTATGTGAATCATAAAACCTCTCAAAATCCACTGTAAATGACAAGGAGTGCGGAGCTGGTGAGACCTCATGTGTAGGTGTAATAGTGTGAAGTACATAGTCTTGAAGCTTCTTCGGAAGTTTTCGTTCTCGTTGACTCCTAGCCAACACAATCTCTTCTGTATTCATCATATTTGGTGAGTCTGAAGCTTCTCGTTGTAAAGAAGCAGAGGTCGATGCTGACGGAGATGTCGATGCAGGGACAGCTGCTGTATCATCCGGAAGGCAAGATAGAATGAGAGGCAAATCTGTACCAGTTCTGCAAGTCTCCATCTCATCAGAAAATACCATATCATCGTCTTCTGTATCAGAGTCATCGCAACCAGAACTATTATCCCCTGTATCTGGAGTAGGAGTAAGTAAAGTAGGTGATCTCGGTTCCGGTAATGACTCAGATATATCTCCAATATTTTTGGTATGTAGCAGCGGATTCTCATCTTCACACGACACATGTTCCAACTCAGAAGGGATCTGTTGTACACTGAGTTCAGTGACAAGCGAGATCTTCTGTGAAAACGGGAATGTCGTCTCATCAAAAACAACGTCTCTTGAAGAAAATATTTTCCCACTCTCCAGATTAAAGATACGCCAACCTTTCTTGCCAGATGTATACCCAGTAAACACACCTTTCACACTACAAGATGCAAACTTATCTCCCATATGTTTTTGGTTGTGAGAATAGCATAAACAACCAAAGACTCGTAAGTGTGTGAGAGGTGGTGGTCTATTATATAAGATCTCGAACGGTGTCTTCCCACTCAGTACCGGTGTCGGCGTCAATGATATATGCAGCAGTCATCACGCATTCTCCCCAAAACTCCATAGGAAGAGAAGCTTGAAAGCGCAGAGCCCGTGCCACATTGGGTATGTGTCTATATTTACGCTCAACCCGACCATTCTGCTGCGGCGTGCCTACGCATGACGTCTCATGTATAATCCCCTTTTCTCTGAAGAATGATGTCATACACATAAATTCAGTACCATTGTCGCTTCTGATACGCTTCAGACATGTACTAAATTGTTTTTCAACGTAAGCAATGAAGTCTTTGAGTGTAGTAGAGACTCCTTGCTTATTTGGAAACAAATACAACCAAACACTTCGAGAGAAATCGTCCACAAGAGTAAGAAAGTAACTAGCTCCACAATGAGCCTTTTTTTCTGTATGGACCCCATAGATCACAATGCACCATTTCAAATAAAGCCACTGTTTTATTAGAACTCTTCGGAAAAACATTCCGTGTTTGTTTTGATTTTACACAAATCTCGCAAACTTTGTTCTGAAAACTCTTATCATAAAGTAAGTCTGAAATAGATAAACTGTCTAAAACACCATGAGAGGGATGTCCAAGACGCTGATGCCATACTTCTACAGACGCTTTATCTGTTCGAGTCATCGCTCCAGCAGACTCCATCCCCTGCAGAAAATACAATCCAGACACGTGCTCAGCCACTCCAATCAGCATCTTGGTAATGCGTTCCTGTATCAAGCACAACCGATCAGTAGTCTGCATAATACACCTCTTCTCCTTAGTCAATTGTGAAACAGAAACCAAATGACATCGCAATCCATCAACAAACAGAACATTCTCAATCGTAAGTAATGAACTCAAAACAACAGTGCCCTGCTGTGTAGCAAATGTAACTCTCCCATCTGGTAACTTAACGGACGATGGAACCACTGCTCGAATATCAGATAGAAAATCGAGGTTCCAGTCATATGATTCGTTGCACCTTAATCGATAATCCAAGGAGATAAGGAAGACATACCAGTTAACTTCTCAGTCTGCGGTTTGCGTTCATTCAAGAGAGACACCAACGATTGCCACTGCTCATCTGTTAATCCGGTTAGTCCAGTGCGATCACTCGCCGTAACAGCATGCGCTGCTTGTTGTTGATCCACCACACTACCAGTAGTCACAGCATGAGCTCTTACTGCAGTTTGCTCCTTTTGACCAGATTTTGATCCACGTCCTCTTACATTCTGAGATCCAGAAGTTTGCTTCCCACGTATCTGTTCTCCCCACCACTCAGGATAACCCAACGTACGGAAACAGTTGGATGCCAAATGCCCATTACGTCCACAACTTGAGCAATGTTGTTTCATTCTTTCTTCCTTGGTCAGGTATTTTTGTGTAGAAGAACCTGATCCTGCAGAGTGACCAGAATTCCTTGAACCGTTGGAATAATTTCCAGCTCGAACAGCATGAGCCGAACTCTCAAACTTCTCATCCAAAACCCGATACACCTGTTTTGAGTCTTCATCTTGAAGTAAGACACTGTATGCTTCATCAAGTGATGGAAGTGGGTCTCGAGAAAGCAGGTTTGACTTCACTGCTCCATGTACCGCTTCATCGATCCCCGTCAAGAACTCATGTAATCTATCTTCTTGATGTTCACTTTCCACCACAATTCCCATAGGGCAACCGCAGCTTTTAGACTGCCTAAACTCCGCAAGAGATGTCCACAGCTGCATCAATTTACCATAGTATTGTTTGACGGATTATTCCTGTTGTCTACAAGTTGCAATCTCCGTCTTGATTCTCTGAACTCTCTGTCCGTTTTTCACCGAGTACCGACGTCGTATATGCTCCCAATACTCACTAGCTACATCGAAGTTAGAGAGTGTTGATCGTATACTCTCTGAAATCGTGAGCTTCATCCATGACATAACTAACGCATTGTTAGTCCACCAATCTTCTAAATCTCCCGAATCATCACTTGGTTTTGGAATCGTACCATCCACGAAACCGAACTTCTTCCGAGCCCTAAGAGCTATCTTCAAATTTGTAGACCATTCATTGTAGTTTGATCCCTTCAAGGGCGGTTGAGAGATCACAGAACCTGGATTATCATTTGAGGATAAATCATATGGGGATATTGTCCTTCGTTGAACCTCAACCCTCTGTTTCATCACCGATCCCATCTCCGCCGCCTTCGATGTCATAGATGAATCCACACCTTTGTCTCTCCCTTGTTCCATTGTATTTGAAGAGAGAAAATGATTGTCTTAGTAAAATCAAGTATAAATAACCGAGTAGAAGCAAGTACACGATCAAAGTATAGGATCAATGCTCTGATACCATGTCAAGAAACCTTTGTGTATAGAATTGTTTCTCTTGTTTTATTCATATGTGCCGCCAACCTCATATATACAAGTTGATATCCTAAACGAAGTCTACCCTAACATCAAAGTAAAAGACCAATAAAGGAAAGTTACATATACATAATCTCCCAATATTCTAAGTTGCGGTCTTTCTTGATTTCTTGAACTCTTGATTTTGACTTGAGTTAAAGAGAGAGATTATTATTCTTGGGTACTTCCTAATTTTTATTATTCTGCTCTCACGTTTTGATTGCTCCTATGTTTCATCTATTGAGAAGAAAAACTGTCATGGCTCCCGAGAAATCCTCTCAGCAGCCGGACTTGGAGACAAAGTTGGAGCTAGAGCTTAATGTTGATCGTATGAAAAAAAAATCCGTTAGAAACTTAATGTTGAATAGTTCTCACGATTTACCAAAATATGAGGAAAAAAAAATATATGAAACAAATTTGAGCATATACATTAATATAAGAATGATTCAATTTTACTCTTACACAAATAACCCAAACATATTGAAAAATATGGTAGTATCTTTTCTAAATTAATTAATTAAATAATTAATATCAATTACTTTCTTATTTTAAAGTTAATAAGATAGTAATATAATGAACTTTTAACTAAAAGTTAATAAGATATATACTCTTAAAAATTTATTACATTTCTGATCATTTCAAAATTAATAACAAAATTGTTTAACTAAAAAGAATTATTTTTGTTTTAAATATTACTAACTAAGAAAAGCTTATTACTTTTGTCAGTGGTTACAATGAGATTTGATTGCCCTAATGATCATGTAAATTACTCCCATGATTTAATTTAATAGCAAACATGAAAGGCAGCTGAGACAACAGTCTCTGCAGATCCCCTATACATGATCCCCTAGGTTCTTTCTCCGTGTTACACGCGGATTATGTGTGTTTAAATTTATTTTCAATTTTATTACTATGTAGATTATTTTGCTCTACTTTCTGTATTTAATTTAACCTTTATTATTTAATAGTTTAAAAATTGTCTATTCTTCTAATGTATTTATCATTTATTACACAGTTAAAAATTGAGAATTTTCTTTTCTACCAATTTAAAATTATGATAACTATTTTCTTAAATTAGTTTAAATTTTGGAGCTGATAATTTATTTTACTTATTAGTACTTTATTCATAATATTATAATAAATTTTTGTATAAGTATCAGATTGGTTTTGCAATTTAGTATTTACTGGTTATTATTAGTATGTGCCCTTATTAATTTTTGATTAAATATGCTTAATATTCTGTAATATATTGTTTTGGCTAATAAACTGTAACTATCTTTCAGAACTGCTTATCTTTTTTTTTGTTCATTGGTAACCAAAAATATATGAGCATATATTTTCTAAATAATATTCATAATTATTTTATTCCCTTTGCAAATATAAATTTGGATAAATGCATAAAATCAAATTCTATTTACCCTAAAATTTAAAATACATTGGAGTCAAATCTAAATAGGAAAAACAAATATATGTCTTTCGAGTTGAAATCATTGAGGTTATTGATTTCTCAGCTTGGCTAGGCACAAAACCTAATCATTCCCACAATATCCTATAATTTTTATCAGTTTATATTATTATATATTTGTTTGTGAACAAATACATATTTTAAAACCTCTTGTAAAAAAATGGGTAATTTGTAAATATCACTAATTTACTGATGTCCAAAACTTTTAATAATATAACATGTTAAGTACGTGGTAGATTTGTATAAGCCATTAGACTTCTAATACCAAGTCAAAATAATACTATTTTTGGTATTTATTTAATGCTTTGGAATTGTGCACACATATTTAAAATATTTAATTTTATATATTTTAAAACCAAAACATCATTTAACCGTAATTAAGTCAATACAAAAATAATATATAAAATATTATCTATCTATATTATTTGAGAAATGATTTTTCCTATTCGAGCTCTCACGTTAATAGTTAGACTCGCTAATGTCATCTTATCCTCAATGAATTTTTATATATAATGTACTAAATAAGTTAAAACAAATTTTATATTAATATATTAGGTTTATCTGTTATATTTGATAACTGATTATAATTTAAAATAATAAATTGAAAAACATATTTTTAAAATTAAGATAATTCTTATATATATATTGTGTTATTATCTAGAAATAACATTTTCTATTACAAAATTAAAAATATAAGATATAAAATATTGTATAACTAAATACAAATAAAGATAAAATGTTTACATATATTGATAGATAAAAAGATTTCATATATAAATAATTCGATTTTTAAATTAAGTTTATAAAAACATAAATTATAACATATTATGCTGATTTTTTAATTTAATAAGATATAAGAAATAAATAGGAGAAATTTTAATTCTACCATAAATTTTATACCACTTTGCAAATTTACCTTTAATGAATGACAATTTCAAAAATACCTTATTTTTTTGATGAAAATATACTTAATTAATTTTCTAAATATTTATTAAAAATTTATAAATTCAAGCTTTCCCCTTTAACACTAAACCCTAAACAATAATCACTGAAGTGTAAACCCAAATGTTAATATATTTTTGATAATGTGTATTTTTGCAAAGTGGTACTTAACTTATTTTATTCTTGGTAATTTCTCTAATAAATATTTTTAAGAAGAGTATGCATGTATGTGTGGACAAAACACCTAGTATATCATAAACGAACAAAATTTTATATTGAAAATAAAAAAAAATATCTTGTAATTTTTGTAAAAAACTTCAACGTCGTATGATGATTTAAGAAGAGTATGCATGTAAATTTAGTAAAAAACTTCAACAACCGACTAGACATCTCTGGTTGCCTTCGATAGCACTATTGATTTCAAATTTTTCATCATCCTTTTCTCCCATGGTTACAACAATTTATATTATTAAAGCTGAAGTACCTTTGGTACTATTTGGAAACATAGATAATAATATTAGAAAGAAGTATGTTTGGAAACACGAATAGCAATATTAAAAAGACTTTAATCAAAATTATATCTTATTTTAGCGTAAATCACATTTATAACAACCTAGCCGGAATCATAATTATAATTTCATTTTTTGTTGAGATGGTGATTATTATATTGTTTACAGAAATAATTTGAGAAAATATATTTCATATTGTTAAAATAAACATTTCAATATGATAAATATATTATGAAAAATATATGATACATATGCCAGTTATATACACATAATTACAAGATCACATTTACATCATACAACATGATTTGTAAATATAATAATATGCAATTGATTATATGGTGAAACATATAAAATATAGAACACTTAAAATGAAAATCAAATATAAATTTATATTAAAAAATTAAAACTCACGATATAATTGCATTACAAAATAGTAACATATCTAAAATATATAATGGTCACTTGAAAAACATAAATCAGTATATATATATATATAAACCAACATCCGTGCGGAGCGCGGATCAAGCTCTAGTATAGATTAAAAGATAAAAGAATACTTAATAAAAGTAAATAATATGTGGCTTAAAGTTATTATTAGGCAACCTATTTTTTAGAATAAAATTCAAAAACTTTATTCAATCTCGGAATCAATCAACCAAATAGTTATTTGTTCAGTTAAAAAAAGTTAAACTCCACTTTTAGTTAGGGGTATGCAGACAATCAACAAAGGAAAACTATCCCAATAGCAAAATGTGTCCAATTGTGATATTTACTTGACAAAAAGTGACCTAAATTATTAATCAGTCTATAAACATACACCGATACCCAAGGATGCTAATTCTACCTGCTCCTCTTCATCAATCAATGACGTTCTTTATTGTTTTGTTCTTAACTCTCACCATGAATACAAATTAATCTCTTCCCAACCCTACTTTCACACTATAAAATCCCGTCTGGTTCTCTCAATGAACTCATACTAAACATACTTGCTTCAGAACTCACCCCAAATCCATTGCTAACAAAACGTCGACTCTGATGGAGAGATCAATATGGAGAGCGACTTAGTAAGTGACGGAGGAATCAACGTTGACAACGATGGAGTAGGCGGCAGAGAGATCCAGATGAAGAGCAACATAGTTATTGTTAAGCCGCCTATTGAAGTGATGGTAATCAGTCCAGATACAGAAAATGTTGCAAATCTAAAGAGGATCAGACATACCATATGTTCATTAAGTATGTTACATACTCTTCAGTTCTCAGTGCATAGAAAGCTTCTTTGACAATCATAACATGGGATTTAAGCACTCAGAAATGAGCATTTGCATAGGGTTTCTATGCTGTCAACAAAAGGTAATTACAAATATCTAAGCAAATAATATTGATATATTTTGTTTGGCCACACTAATTCGTTGAACCTTTAATATGTTAGACAGCTGGAAGATGGTATTTTGTTTGAAGTGGATGCAAAATGCTAAGTTTTGCATCACAAGTGGATGTCATTAAAGAGGCTCTATCGAACATTCAAGTAAAGGTTAGCCTATAAAAGTCATAACACCATTTTTGCAATCATCTTATATTTTAGGTTGGAACTGACTAAAGCGTTGAGCTACCTGTTGAAATTAAGCGCCAAGAATGCTGGTGTTAATGGTAGCGTTAACTAAGTCAGTACGTAATTGATTTGTTCCGCTCCACATGTGCTCCCGAGAAACAACCTGAAACACGGTTACAACGCTTCAAATAGCACATACAAAGATCTAATGTCAGAAGGAATCATTGATCCTACCAAAGTGAGAAAATAATATCGCAGACTACAATTATCCGTTTTGTCATGCTAACCAAGTGTTTTCTCTTAAGGTTGCGTATAGCATGCTTCATCCTCGAAGACATATTGTTATGTTGTGTAGAACAAGGAATTTGAATCAGAAACTCTTCTGGTAACCTTATGAACAATTCAGGTTTATCGTAGTTCTTTAATATCAACTCCTCAGAACCATCTGCAACCTTTTCAAATATCCATGTTGATTTATTTTCAGGATTTTCCTTTCGTCTATTCACCTGATTAATATGACCTTTCTAGGTTGTCTAAAAATACTCTTGCATCTCGTTGTAGGAAACATCTGAAATAACCAAGCTCGAAACACTCACCATTGGCGAGATCCTTGCCTTTGTGAAGAATGAAACAGCTCAGGTGTGTCTATCTCTCTCAAGCTGGTATTATATTGCACGCACAGACTGCTAAACAAAACTAAACAAGAGTCCTACATCATTTATTCTCTCATAATGTGCTGCTGAGAATACTACTGCTACTGGTATTGTAAAGTAATTTCACACACTTCAGCTCACCTCCACTTTATTTTCTTTGTAGTCCAAACGGCAAAATAATTACCCACCACCTATCCAGTTTTATGTTGTTGAAATGATTTTATTGGGACGCATGTGAAGGCTTGAGATGTTTGCTACGATAATGCGTTGAGTACAAAAGAGTGGAACTAGCTCCCATCCCAAATTAAATATGAAGCTAATATAGTTGAAATTAAATACATTTATGTGACTAGACTGTTTAAAGTTAGTCGATCTGCAAGCAAACATAACGTAGGAGGAATGGCATGAGTATGGTTGTTTTAGGTGACATCCCAAAGAAATATATTATCAATAACGATCAGCTGTTTGATGTACATTTCTGTATATCAATAGGTAGAGCACTCTTGCGTCATCCCCTCCAACCAAACCTGGAATCCCCTATTTACTATATTTTATATTTTTACCAGAAATATAATCTCCATTTTTCTCAACGGTATTTTAAATTCGACAGTTGTTTCCCTGATTTTTTTTATGAGTTTTATTTCCTTGATTCTTCACTCTTTGGGTGTTTACTCCAGGCAAAAATCACGGTACAAAATAACACCTAATTGAATCAGCAAAGTGGTTTGTTTTTGTTCAATTCAATGTATAAGTAGTTTGAATGTTATTTTTAATAAACTATAGTATGTACACATAGCCGTGCCTACATCATATTCAAAAAAGCATTGGCATTGGATCCCTAACTAATACAATGTTTTTGGGGGCTCCCATTCTAAAACCCCTTAATTTAGCAGCTATAAAATTTTTTTTGTTAAATTAGTCTTGCACTTCATTAAACCTGGTGGTCCAACTAACGTAAGGTATAAAAGAATAGAGAGATATCACATCTTTTGTCACAGCCTTAGAGAAGGATGTGAGCAAGAAGTTAAAAAAAATTAGACGATTAACCAATGGGTAAAAATTATGAAAAATTCATAAGGAACAAAACTTAGGTTCACCCCCTATGGTGAATCTTTAAATTCACCTCACATTTAATTGCCAATTAAAATGTCACGTGGATTAATGAATAAATTATTAACTATTTTTTGAAAATTAATATAGCTTAAAAAGTCAATATTAAAAAAAAAAATCAAACCCACATTCTAAATCCAAACCCTAAATCTTAAACACAAACCTTAGACCCTAAACCCAAACCCAAAAAACTAACCTAAACCCTATACCCTAAACCCAAAAACTAAACCCTAAATCCTAAAACTATTAACCCAAACTCTAAAACCTTAACCCTAAATCCTAAACTTTAAACCAAACTCCAAATCCTAAACCCTAAACCCAAATCCTAAATCTTAAACACAAATCTTAGACTCTAAACCTAAATCCTATACTCTAAACCCAAACAATAAACACTAACCCAAACCCTATATCCTAAACCTAAAACCTAAACCCTAAATCCTAAACCTAAACCCTAAATCCTAAACCTAAACCTTAGACCCTGAACCCAAACCCTAAATCCTCAACTATGAACCCAAGTTTGGATTCAAGCTTTTAGAATTTAGGGTTTGGGTTTAGGGTCTACGGTTTGGGTTTAGGATTTATGATTTAAGGTTTGGGCTCAGGGTTTGAGTTTAGGATTTATGATTTAAGGTTTGGGCTCAGGGTTTGGGTTAGGCTTTGGGTTAGGGTTTAGGGTTTGAATTTAGGTCTAGGGTTTGGATTTAAGATTTAGGATTTGGGTTTAGGGTTTAGGATTTAGGTTTAGGGTCTAGGGTTTGAATTTGATTTTTTTTTAAATATTAATTTTTAAGATATTTTAATTTTCTAAAAAATATTTAATAATTTTTATTCATTAATCTACGTGACAATTTGATTGATAATTAGAAGTGAGGTGAATTTAAAAGTTCATCCTAAGGGGTGAACCTAAGTTTTGTTCTTCCCAAACTAATACAATGTTTTTGGGGGCTCCTATTCTAAAACCCCTTAGTTTAGCAGCTAAAAAAAAAATTCTTAAATTAGTCTTGCACTTCATTAAACCTGGCGGTCCAACTGATGGTCCAACTGACGTAAGGTATAAAATGTTGGAACTATTTTTTAACATGACGAATAATATATTCATATGTCAAAATGAGTTTTATTTGAATGAAAAATGGAGGTCCAATGTGTGTGATTTGAGAAATTTGTACAAAGTAGCAAATACATACATAGGATATTTGGTTGGATTTGGGGTTTAATCTTATAAACCAAATATATGTTGATCTTTTATATTGATAAAATATAAAAAAGAAATCCATTTTAAAATATATTATTTGTTTGAATTGGTAAAACAATAATAATTTTACTCTTTAATTTCTTGGTCAAAATGTGGAATAAATTCACATAATAATTGACAAGAATTAAATTCTCCATTAGTGCACCATGGAGGTTTCATTTCTTTGTTGAAAATAAACTTTGTGTTTCTCATTATTTTTCTATATAAAGGCTTGCTAGCATTATAGAAAAATGAATATTTAACAACAAAATTTTACTCTCTCTCACTTAGAATAGTTATGCTAGTATTTTTTTTTGTCTGAGAGTACAACACAAAAATAGGTTCGTTAGCTTCTATTCTGAGTGATGCATGAATAATCGAAGTGTGGTTGTATCCTGGGATTCTGATTGCGCAAACACCGTCACACTGCGGGCAATTAAAGAATTAAGGAAAGAGTGTCTCGCCTCCACACGAAATCGTTCTTTGTTCATCATATTTTGGTATCAAGTATTGTGTATTTTATTTCTGTTTTTAGCATTATATAAACAAATTATTCAGTTTGTCATATCGTAGAAATCGTGGTCCTACAATCTTAATTCTTAAATTTTCGTTATTGTACTAATGAAAACTGATAATTTGTTTAGTGTCTTTTTTCTTGAAAACAGGAATGAAGGAAATTCATTATGATGGAAAATCAATTCATTTCCATCAGATTCTCGATTATTATGGTTTAATAGTTCTGCAAATTTTTAATTTGATAGCTAAGCCATTTAGATTGATCTTTGATTTTCTGCAACTGATTAGAACTTAAATAAGTTCCACCTGTGAACATATAATATTTTATTCTCTTACATTTGTTGGAATTCGTCACTTTTGAAAGTTTTCAATTTTTTAGCTTTCTTGTAATTAACTTATAAGATTGATTAATTTGCAGCTTTTATTTCAATTATCTACTTGCTCTAGCTTGTAGAATTATCGTTAAGTGATTTGCAAGCTTAATTTTCTTTTCATAAGTTATTTAGCAATTGAAATAAATTACTAATCAACTGACAATGCATTTCATTTTGCAAATTAATTAACTGCCTGGAAAAGTAATTAAAAAAAATGCTATTAGTTAAATATATGTGTTATTACTTTGACTTGATTTATTGGTTTCTTAAAACTCATGTTTTAATTTTATGGTTTACGTTTGCAGTTACGTTTTATTTATGAGAAACTAATTGACCATGTTGCAAAACTTATTTATTGGTCAAATGTCATTAATTTATTTATGAATTGACACTAATAATATATTTTTTTCCTGCAAGGTTATAAATAAATGTTTTATAGCTGATGGAGAAAGATCACCAGCAAACTGATAAATGGAGTTCTGGTTTTAATCTAGTGGTGAATCGAGTTTTAATATTAAAAAAACATATATTATAAACATTTCGATCTTAAGAGATCAAATGGTATAGATGGAAATGATTTCCGTGAGTCGACGCCCCAAATTAAGTTTGGGAGAGGTCTGCCACATATGAATCGTTTGCTAAAGAGAATATAATGTTGTTGATAATGATCAAAACATTCATATTTCTTCAGTGCTTTAACGCGAGTCATATAAAGATTGACTATGAGAAAAAATGAGAAATCTCATATTAATGTGACTGAAACTGACATGTATATTGTAATTTTTAAAGTCAATATGGTTGAAAATAACCAAAGAGAGTTGTGGTTTTGATGATACAAATAATATCTAGTAATGATATGTATATTTGCTCAAAAGCAAAAAAATATGGTTTTGGAAAAGCTCAAAACATATAAGTTGAATTTATAAATCAACTTGAGATAACTATGAAAATAGTTGTATGTAAAATGTGATTTTCTGAAAATGAAATACATTTTTTCAACAAAAATAAATAAAAACCTATTCATTTATATCTAAAGGAGTTGTAGATCAATTTTTCTAAACTCTTAAGAGATGTTAAATGAAGATATGCATATTTTGAGTTATCTCAAGAAATGTGGGGGAAGCTTTGCTTACCATATAAAGTCATTGGCAAGAAGTCACATGAACTTAGTGATAATTATCACAATATAATTAAAAATATTTGTGTCATGCATTGAGTTTTGTATATAATGGTTAATTGTATCTTGAACAAAGATGACAAAAATTATTAAACAATTGATCTTGACTAATCTCAAGAGATTATGTTCATTATGATGACAACCTAGGATCCTTATATTAAAGATGTGTCATGAGATCATATTGTTATATCATCAAGAGGAATGGGTTAATGCCTGTGAATTAAGATGAGGTTGGCGGTAATTCTACCTAAATGACTGGAGATCCCAAGAAATAGGTTCAAGGAGACAACTAAGTCAAACTAAATCTGCCCAAAGCATTGTAAAACTTCGGTCTATACTCAGTTCCTAGGATGATTAAACAGTACTACATGTAAGGAATAGAGGATAAGCATTTGCTTTTAATAATTTATGTCCATAACTTTGAGATATGAATGGAGTAGTACATGATACTCCTCTAAAAAAAGTTAATGGCAAATCACCTTGTGAGTGTGAAATGAGGCCGTTTCTAGGAGAATGAAAGAAAAGCTATATTCTCCAAGCTCACTCATGATTAACCAGGACTGTTCACGGCCAAAATGAATACAACAGAGAACCTAGTTCTGTGAGAGAATGAAACTGTGTTATAGTTATTGTCTAGGTTTACATCAAAGCCCGGGTGGTCCAAGACATCATGTTCACTACCTGGCCGAGTAAATCCGATAGCTATTAACAATGACTGGTTCAAGGCTGAAAAATGCTACCAACTCATCATGCAGTGAATTTCTCGCTTGTACTCTCAAAATTCCTTAGTTGAGTCTTTGTCGAGTCTTGTCTAGGAGGTCAAGTCTATCGAGTCGTCTAGTGTTTAGAATCATTTCTATTCATGTAGGGGATTGTTGGAACTATTTTTTAACATGACGAATAATATATTCATATGTCAAAAATGAATTTTATTTGAATGAGAAATAGAGGTCCAATGTGTGTGATTTGAGAAATTTGTACAAAGTAGCAAATACATACATTGGATATTTGATTGGATTTGGGGTTTAATCTTCTAAACCAAGTATATGTTGATCTTTTATATTGATAAAATATACAAAAGAAATCCATTTTAAAATATATTATTTGTTTGAATTGGTAAAACAATAATAATTTTACTCTTTAATTTCTTTGTCAAAATGTGGAATAAATTCACATAATAATTGACAAGAATTAAACTCTCCATTAGTGCACCATGGAGGTTTCATTTATTTGTTGAAAATGAACTTTGTGCTTCTCATTATTTTTCTATATAAAGGCTTGCTAGCATTATAGAAAAATGAATATTTAACAACAAAAGTTTACTCTTTCTCACTTAGAATAGTTATGCTAGTATTTTTTTTGTCTGAGAGTACAGCACAAAAATAGGTTCGTAAGCTTCTATTCTGAGTGATGAAGGAATAGTCGAAGTGTGGTTATATCCTGGGATTCTGATTGCGCACACACTGTCACACTGTGGGCAATTAAAGAATTAAGAAAATAGTGTCTCGCCTCCACACGAAATCGTTCTTTGTTCATCATATTTTGGTATCAAATATTATGTATTTTATTTCTATTATTATCATTATATAAACAAATTATTCAGTTTGCCATATCGTAGAAATCATGGTCCTACATAAAAGAATAGAGAGATATCACATCTTTTGTCACAGCCTTAGAGAATGATATGAGCAAGAAGTTAAAAAAAATTAGACAATTAACCAATGGGTAAAAATTATGAAAAATTCATAAGATGGCATACACGTCCATTAGTTAATTGTGGTGTAGAAAGTTGATTTATATAGCATGGTCCTTAAATAACGTCTTGCACAATATTTGAAATAATGATTTTACATGTTGTATTAAATATACCAATCATTTATCTCTGAGTATTACCATAAGATAGACCTACGAAATCATTTTTTCACTAAAATAAATTTAAAGAGAAAATAATAAAAATAGATTTTATTAAAAGATTTATATATATATTTATATCTTTTGGATTAACTAATCTAGACCTAAAGATAAAGTTATGGGGTTAGATTTTAGAGGTTATATTTAAAATAAAAATAAAAAATATATTAAATTTAAAATAAAAAATATCTATTTTAATTTTTTTTCTTTAAGATTTATTTTATAATAAAATCTTTAAAGAGTCTATTTAGAACATTTATCTTTATATTTTTTCTTAATTATTTTAAATGACAATGAAATTGTAATATTATCAGAAAACGTAAGAAATACTCACTTAGCAACTCAGGAAAGAATGACTTACAAATCTACTCCGCTTTCAAAATTAGAAAAGACTGAAACTAATTATTATTAATTAAAATAAATGACTGTTTATGTTTTTCATTTATTCAAAAATGTTGATTCAAACAAAAAAAAAATTACTTAATTGTATTACCGAGAACTAAAGTTTACGAAAAGAAAAGTTGAATAACGAAATAACTTACTAATAAAAACCATCACCTTATAAATTTAAAATATAATATTAAATTGTAATAGTTTTTATCTTCAAAAAAAATGAAAATGATTCATATTTAAAACATAATCTGCACGTATTGCGGCAATAAAAAATCAACATAAAAATCTTTCGCAGCATATCAAAGTCTTTTTACCTAGTATATCTAAAGAACCTCTTTGTGATTAAATAAGCAATTCACGAGGTCTTTTTCTTCCACTTTTGACATTCATAATTAGGTCCAGTCATGAATCCTGATGCAAGCCAAAAGTTAATTAAAAGGAAAAATACACCTGAGTTTAGGAATCAAAAACTGAATTGCTGAAGCTGAAAGTGAAATGGATACCTGAAACAATACAACAAAAACAATCCTCCAGGGTTTTAAAAACGAAAGAAGTATTCGGCTCAATAGCAAAACAAAATCAGTTACCCGTGTTACTGATTCTTTACAAAAAAAAAAGCAGTGATCAAATGTAGAGAAAAAAAACAGAAAAGTAAACAAAATAATAAGGTATGACTTAAAGAAATTATTCAACATGCATGAATCTTGAAGAATCAACGATTTTGAGATATTTTGAAATTGTATCGTCACTGGAAATATGAACAATGTTTAGAAGAGAAGATAAGAAGTTAGATAAATACATTGATGCCTAAAAAACTCAATTCACGGGTAACTACTATTTAATATTAATTATAATATTTTATTAGTTATTTGTGGTGAAAATTTATATGGATTATCATAAATATATTTTTGTTTCCATAAGGTAAAATTTGGAAATTTTGTATTTATTTGTTTTACAAAAAAAGCTATACTACTATATTGCAAAAAAAAAAACAAAATAATCAAGCAAAAAAGAAACATAGACATGAGGAATCAGTTTGTTTTACGGGAGTCTTCATCCGGTGATCCTCCGCCAGTGGTTAAGCTCTCTTTTCGGCGTCGTACCTTTCTCTCGGTAGTCAGCCAGCTCTTAGCTCTAACGAAGTGCTGGCTCTTGTCATGTGCACATGCCACATTTGCAAATTTGCACATGATCCAACAAAAATTATAAAATATTGAATTAGGATTTAAGGTCAATTTCTATAGAATTAGGGCTTTGCAAATTACTTTTACTGTTGAGAAAAGTTTGAACGTGCACAATGTTCGATCTGAAGTTGATAGTTTAGCTAGAAAGGGATCGAAGTTCGTTTATATTGTGGGCCGCCCTCGAAAATATTACATAAACACTTTTCCTAACACTTTAAATGTCTTCCTAACACTTTAAATGTCTGGTTACAATTTTTGTTCTTCAGTTCGTATCTGACCAGATCTGCCCCTCTTATCCCCCTTTTCTTTCCTTTTTATAGGCTTATCTGTCTCAATTCGCCCTAACGTACGGTCTTTTCTCCTAAAGGGGCTGGGCTCTCTTCGTGGGCCGATCGGTCGATCAACTCGGCCTGAATCGAGCTCGGCTTCATTAGCTCGCTGGTTTTGGTCCTTTTTGTCTTACAAGCTCTCGATATGACCGGCTTGATTAAACCGGCTAAGACATACGCCCAAACTCTCGCTGGGCCGGCCTTTGATCCGATGGGCCTTGTGGGAGGGGCAAAGCCCATCTCTAACAGTAAGCCCCCCCCCCCCCCCAGTTCGTTCGAGGAAAAGACAGTCATTCCTCGAGCGTATTCTTCGTGTTTGGTTCAGAGGATTCAAACGGAGCAGCGTGGTAAGATTCACCTAGGCCTTTATACGCACCATTGTGGCAGTTTGATCGCATCATGTAAGTCATCGGTGGGAAGCTTTGACGAGTTCCTGGTTTGATCGGCAGCGAGCTAGCGTGCTTCAACGAAATCCGGTTAGGGCTTCCTACAATAACCGCTTGGTTGCCCGGAATTGCAAGCGGCGCTTATAGGCCCAAGAGGCCCATCTAGGGTAATCATTACGGGAATCTAGGGTTTCTTCCTTTTTTTTGCTATAAATAGAGAGGGTCGCTGCGCATAACCTCCATTCTTCTCCGCGATTTCAGGTACTCTCTTCCTCTACTTTCTCTTTCTACTTTATCTCTCTACACTCTTAGTTCGGTATGAGGACCGAATGCAAACATAAGTTCTCCGAAGCCGAAACGGGGAAGGGGGTTGCTTCTTCTCCGGCGACTGAGGTCATCCCTTCGACTGACATGTCTCCGACCAACGATCCCTCATTGGCGCATCTGGATGCTTTGAGGATATGGAGGGATTGGATCGCAACGACTGTTGGTCGCTGAATCGGAAAGATTGCTTAGGGGCGACGGCGACGGTCAGTCAATGGTCAACGAGGGAGGTTTCGATGCGGTAATTGGCGCTTCTGGGGGGAAATCTAGTAAGGACACGCGAGTAACTGTGAGCGATGAGCCCCTTACATTTCCGGACGATGAATTGATATACCCAATCAAATATCATGAGATCGGGACTTTCGAACGTCTTCCTGCTCTGGATCCAGACTTTATTCGCCCTTCGACCGTCGAAGGACAAGACTGGGGAGATGTGCGGTGTACTTGGTCTACCGTCGGCAGCGTACAGGCGGTGCTAAGGGGAAATGGTGGTGCGGGAGTTACATTCATCATTCCTAGAGCCGACCAACGGACTTGGACTCCTCCAATAGGCTACCAATGCGTGTACGAATCCTTCTTCGGAAATGATGTGAAGTTATGGTTTCCCATTCCACGACTTGTAACTTCATACTGCTTCCGGCGCGGGGTAGCGATCACCCAGATGATCGTAGGGACTTGGCGTATCGCAGTCGCACTTATGGTCATGGTGGCTGAGATCGACATGTCTATGAGCGTTAGGGTCTTCGAGGAGATGACGATGACCAGTGCTCAACCAAATGGGTTATTCTCTCTTTGCATGAGACCTGGTTTGAACATTCTGACTGGCCATCCGAACAAAACCGCGAACTAGGAACGTTCATATTTCTACATTAAATGCGACAAAGCTGCCTTTGAAGAACCCCCGAGCAACAGATATTGTGTCCGATGGAGCTCTAGGCTTGGTTAGATTGACCCTATCGAATAAGCTTCAATTGACTTTGGCTTTTAACTCGTTGTTCTTATTTTCTTGTTGTTGCAGTTACTCATCCGAATACAAAGGCATATCCGGAGGACTTCTTTTCGAACGCCTTGAAGATCGCCGCACTTAGTCAAGAGAAGTGGTCACGTATAACTCGGAAGCGAATTCGAACAAACCGGGAACGCATCACAAGAGGTAAGGCTTCATATACTTTCCTTTCCTCTCTTTTGTGGACGATGAAATTTCTCTTATGCGATGGTGACAGTCATTTAACGATGTTTGATCGCTCTATATGATGTACAGTGGATTGGGCATCAAATCTTCCGTGCGAGGAAACCCGAGGACCGAGACTTAAACTCGTGTCCGCTAGATCATTGAGTCAGAAGAAGAAGAGGGGCAATTCGACAATGAAAGACATTCCCAATTTCAGTTCGCTATTCGAAAGTGACCTCCAGGGAGTTGATCTAAGAGACGTCAATTCGTTATTGATATTGGACGCGCTCAACTCGCAACCAACTGAGGTCGGCTCTCCAACGGCGGATGAGACTACTTCAGAGGGCGGTCTTATTCGCCAGAACTCAAGATCGAGAGAGAAAAATAAGAAGAGAGCGAGATCTGAACAGCCATTGGACTCGGCTAATATCGAACCTGGCGAGCAACTGTGCGCACGAGATGGTGAACCTCTGACTGAGCACGGGGATCCCGGGATGATCAAGTCGATTAGCGATCCATTTTCTGACTGGGAGCTTTCAAAGAAGAGGAGGAAGAAGAAAAAGAAGAGGTCAGTCGAAGAAGTTGTTGAAGCTCCGATTTTGGATGATGAGATCGCAGTTCCAGACCAAGTCGAGCAGCTAAGGGACAGCGGAGGGGAAATTCTTCCGGTCGTTGAAGCAGAAAGTGCCCCAATCGTGGACGACGTTATACCTCAGTCAGCCAAGAAGGCCATCGACAATGAGGGAATTCTTGCTCGTCCTCGCGTTTTTGTGCCTCACCAGGTCGACTTCCACTATTTCGACCAGGCTACTCCATTGGTGAGCAACGCACATATGTGCGCTGAGCTTCTTCGCCAAGTGAAAGGGGGATCTAGGGACATGCCTCCAATGGGAGACCTTCTCTTCTCTGAGCTTTATATCGACGCAGCTCGGAACGCCCTTATGATTTTTAATCTCTTTCGTTTCTTCTGGTTCTCAAATGCATTCCTTCTTCTATTTTTCTACTGTTCTTTGTTGTATAGTCTGATGGTCGCTGGAACCACCTGGTCCACGAGTATGACCGGGCCTTGAAGAAAAGGGTTATTAAGCTGAAGGAGATTGAGAAGGGCTCGGCGAGCAAGGATGCCTTTTTTCGGAAAAAGGAAGCTGACTTCTTGGAGATGTCCAAAAAGATGGTAAAAGAAAGAGATCTGTTGGCTGCTCTTTCTGAAGCCGAAATGGCGAAGGTGGGAGAATTATCTTCCGAACTCGAACATGCAAGGTCTAAAATCAAGGATCTTGAAAAGAGGAATGCGAAATTCATGGCCTTGGGAGAGAGGGAGATAAATCGCCTTAAAGAGTCTCGTGTTTATGAAGTTACTCAGGAGCGAGACAGGGTGGTTTCTGCAATGACGAGCAAATCCTCAAAGCGCTTTGAAGGCATTCGCGAGTATATGGCTCAGCGGGATATCCATGAAGAAAAACGCCTCTACCTCAGTCAGACCAAAGGGGTGCGGGATTGCCTCAAGATGCTGAAGGACCAGAAGGGGTTACAGGTTCCCGACGTTGTCCTGGATTCTTTGTCTGCGAGGGAAATTGAATTTGAGCAAGCGGTGAACAACACTAAAGTTGGGGATGTTCCGGAAGAGCTTCTTCAATTATCCCCTCTTGTGCTACCGTCCCGGTTTGTAATCGACTGTCCCTTGCCCGGCGTGGATCAGTTTGGATCCAACAGGAGTTTGATCGATCAGTCAGCTGTTGCCGATCTTCGGACACCGGGTCACTCGTTGAATGAAGAGAATGGCGATGATTCAACCTCTGCTACTCGTCCTGAAAGATAATCTACCGAGCAAGCTAATGAGAAGTAGCTCGGTACATGTGTGTTGTAATTTTCTTCTTTCTTTTCCCTTTTCTACAACACAGTCTTTTTCTTGTTCATTCATTTATCGTCATTTTTTTTACTGCTTTGTAGTTCGGATCCCGAACTACAAGGTTAACGAACCACCGTTTAAACTTTGCTTGTACGATCTTGGTAGGTGTTTGGCGGTCCAGGCCGTTCCTACTGATCGTTGAAAGTTTAAGTGATTGTTTAGTTATTTTTGCAAATCCGATGCGAATGACTGACCGAGTATTTAATCAGGATACAGTCACTTATCCGCACCCTGGCAGTTCTATGATTGGAAATTAGGTCAATAACTGTTCCTCACTAGGAAGTTAAATCTAGCAAAATAGATGATTCTCTGCAGTGGAATTTTGTTTGCTAGGATTACGGGGATGTGCGACAGTGCCGTCACTGCTCTTTCCCCTTTGTTTTATATTTTTTTTTGTTATGGCTGGGCCTTTGTGAAGGTTGCCTACGTATCCCAGGTGGGAATCAAGCCTTTCGTAGTTATTTTTATCGAGTAAAAGTGATGTGTGTTGTCATTTGCTCGGGTTTTTTTTTGCGTAAAATAAAAGATGAGTGTCGTCTTTTACCCGCCGAAGTATTGTTCGCTACTGGTAGTACTTGCGGAGGTTAGATGCGTTCCAGGATCGTTGGACTGGGTTGCCAGAGGATGTTTCGAGTTTATAGACTCCAGTTTTAACGACCTCGGTAATCTTGTAAGGGCCTTCCCAATGTGTCCCGAGCTTGCCTGCGTTTTCTTCTTTGGTGTTTTCGAATACTTTGCGGAGAACGAGATCGTGGAGGGCTAGCGGTCTGGCATGGACCTTTTTGTTTTAGTAACTTGCAGCTAAGTTCTGGTAATTTTGAATTCGGAGGAGAGCCTGGTCGTGTCGTTCTTCGATGTTGTCGAGGGCATCGAGTAACATGTCTCGATTGATGCTTTCATTAGAAGGCATTGTCGAGCGTCGTATGCTTGTCACGTTAACCTCGGCTGGGGACATTGCTTCGACTCCATAAGCTAGAGAAAAGGGGGTCATGCCGGTCGCGCTTCTTGGCGTTGTGCGATGGGACCCGAGGACTCCATCTAACTCATCGGCCCAGTGACCCTTTTTGACATCAAGACGCTTTTTAATTCCGTCGATAATGATTTTGTTCGTCGCTTCAGCCTGACCGTTACCTTGAGGATATCTTGGGGTTGATGTATTCAGTCGAATTCGCCAAAGATCACAGAAACCGCGGAAGTTGTTGGAGATGAATTGAGATCCATTGTCGGTCACTATCTCGTATGGAAGACCGTGACGGCATATGATATACTTCCAGACGAAGTTTTGGGCTTCCTTTTCAGTGATTTGGATGAATGAGTCGGCTTCTACCCATTTCGGGAAATAATCAGTCATGACAAGCAAGAAACGTCGTTGTCGCAAACTCGGTAAAGGGCCGATTATGTCCATTGCCCAACGCATGAATGGGTAAGGAGCTGCCGATGTGCGTAAGAATTCGGTGGGGCAATGTATGTTTGGGGCGTATTGCTGGCACATATCGCAATTGCGCGCATACTGCTTGCAGTCTTTTACCATAGTCGGCCAATAATAACCAAGTCTTTTGGTTTTCAGGACTAACGCTCGTCCTCCGGAATGATTGCCTGCTGCGCCGTCGTCGATCTCGGCCATGACAAGACCGATTTCCTCTCCTTGGATGCAAGTGAGTAATACTTTACTGGCCGTCCAGCGATAAAGTTTGTCGTGCATAAGGATGTATTGCGCGCTTCGTGTTTTTAATCATCCAGCTGCCCATTTATCGGATGGTAGAGTTCCGTCAGAGAGGTATCGTACGATGGGTACCCTCCAATCTGCTGTGTCGTTGCTGGTCTAAGCAATCGATGCTATGAGGCTTTTCGAATGAACGACCAAGGTCGTTGTTGCTTCATCATTGGGTGACGTGGTGATGCTCGGACGATCGATTTGATGAATTGGTATGGTCCGTTGTACTTGGTCTTTGAGTCTGCTGCCGAGGGCGGTCAAGGCGTCTGCACATACGTTATCAACCCGCGGAACCTTATTGAGGGAGAAATGTTCAAATTTTTTGGTGAGCTCTTGAACGAGTTTGAGGTAAGCATCCATCCTTTCGTTCTACGCATCATATACGCCGGTGAACTGGTTCGCCACAAGTTGGGAGTCGCAATATGCATCAACTCGTTTTGCTCCAACCGCTTCAGCTAGATGAAGGCCGGCGATAAGGGACTCATATTCAGCTTCGTTATTAGATGCCTTGAAGTTAAGTCGGAATGATTGACGAATGAGTTCGCCGGTTGGAGATTGAAGCTGAACACCAGCTCCTGAACCTTTGTTTGTAGATGACCCGTCGACTTGTAATATCCAGTTGTTGGTCGGTAGCGTTAAATCTTGCTCGAGTTCGGGCGCTAATTCAATCAGAAAGTCGGCAAGAACTTGCGACTTAGCTGCTGATCGATTCCTGTAGGTGATAACATGCTCGCTTAGCTCGACTGCCCATTTCGAAAGTCGTCCAGATTGGTTTGTGTTTTGCATTATTTTTCCCAGAGGTTGGTTCGTTAGGAAGATTATGGAATGCGACTGGAAATATGGGCGGAGTTTCCTCGCGGAAGTAATCATTGTGAGAGCTAACTTCTCCAAGGTAGAATAACGAGTTTCTGCGTCGGCCATTCGTTTGCTCGTATAGAAGATGGGTTTTTGCTCGCCCCGATCCTCTTTTACAAGGACACTACTGACAGCGGTAGAAGATACTGCAATATAGAGATAAAGGACATCACCTTCTTCGGGCTTAGATAGGACGGGGGGAGTAGTAAGGTATGCCTTGAGGCGATTGAATGCCTCCTCGCATTTGTCGTCCCAGATGAATCTTTTATTACCACAGAGGAGATCGAAGAAAGGGAGACATTTATCGGTTGATCTGGAGATGAATCGGTTAAGGGCAGCTATTTGGCCGGTCAATCGTTGTACCTCTCTGCTATTCTTGGGACTTGGGAGGTCTAGGATCGCGGAAATTTGTTTTGGGTTGGCTTCGATTCCTCGCTGGGTGACAATATATCCGAGGAATTCACCAGAAGTTACACCGAAGATGCACTTTGCCGGATTCAGTTTCATACCATATTGATTAAGGGTAGTGAAGCACTGCTTCAAATTGTTGAGATGATCGTTTGCGTGCAAGGATTTGACCAACATTTCATCGATATAAACCTCCATCGTGACCCCAAGTTGTTGGTCGAACATCTTGTTAACAAGTCGCTGATATGTTGCTCCGGCGTTCTTAAGACCGAAAGGCATGACTTTGTAACAATATATTCCTCGTTCAGTGATAAATGCTGTTTTCTCTTGATCATCAGGGTGCATCAGGATTTGGTTGTAGCCCGAAAAGACATCCATGAAACTGAGTAGTTCGTTGCCGGCCTTGGCTTCTACCAATCTGTCGATGTGCGGGAGTGGAAAGCTGTCCTTGGGACAAGCCCTATTCAAGTCTGTGAAGTCGACACACATGTGCCATTTTCCATTTTTCTTGCGGACGACAACCGGGTTTGCGAGACACTTATCGTACCTCGGCTATGGAACCGGCGGAAAGCAGGCGATCAACTTCCTCATTAACAGCTTTCACACGTTCTGGTCCAAGTTTTCGTCGCTTCTGTCTGATGGGTTTGTAAGTTGGGTCAACGTGGAGTTCATGAACTGCGACGGTTGTGATATTATCCCGTAGGAAGGAAACTAATTTCTCCTTAAGATCATCGTTCATGTAAGCTCCGATACGAATTGATTTGCTCGGATCGTTGTTTCTTATACTGACGTCGATTATGTCCTCCTCTTTAAGAAGTGGAGTTTTTCCGACCGGCCTGGCCACCGTGTTGATATGAGTGTTTGATCGTCGAGTTTTGACTTCGTTAACCAGGAGGTCGCGCGCTGCACCTTGATCACCGCGAAGCGTAAGGATATAACCTTCATGTCCGGGGAACTTGATACATTGGTGATAGGTGGATGGGACAGCTTGCATAGAATGGATCCAAGGGGTTCCAAGGATCACATTGTAAGGCGCGTGCACATCGATAACTGAAAACTTGACGTGTCTCGTAATTCCCATCGTTGAAACGCAGAGACGGATCGTTGCCAGGACTGTTTCTGATGAGCCGTTAAAACCTGTGAGCGATCGCATGGAAGGTTTGATGACTTTGATATCGATCCCCATTTTTTCGAGGGTTTCCTTGAAGATGAGGTCGACTGAACTCCCGGTGTCGATCAATACTTTGGTGACTTCGCAGTCGCCTATTCCAAGCTCAACAAGAAGGGGGTTATTGTGCGGCATATGGACCCCAACCAAATCTTCCACAAGGAAGTTGATCAGAAGATCATTTTGTGGGGTTGTAGGCCAATGCTTTGCTGTGATGGCTTTTCGGAAAAACTCCTTAATTGATCGGATGGAATCGTCGCATGGAGGTGAGCCGCCCATGATAACGTATAATGTAGAATCTATGGCTTGATTCGGTTCTACCGGTGGTTGCTCGCTCGACTTTATTGCTGTGGGTGACATCCCGGTGGAGGATGTCGCTTCCCGCTTACTTTTGGAAGTTTGGAGTCGCAGGCAAAGGTCGGTAGCTTTGGCGTTGAGTTTCATGCGAAGATCCGGGGCTTTGGAGTTTAACCGCAGTCGCAAATCCGAGGCTTTGGAGTTTAGCTTTAGTCGTAGATCAGCGTGGACTGGAGGGCTCCTATCGGAAGCGGTTGTTTGGTTAGTAGTTCGGTTGAGCCCAAGTTGGGTGCGGAAGTCGAAAGACTGGTGGAGTTGTTTAGGGGCTTCATGACTGTGTGCGCTGCCGTCATGCGCTTTTTGCTTAAGTAGGTTCCGGAGGTCCTCTTTCGGCGGTTCGTTATCCGAGGCTGGAGAGGGAGGTCCGGCAAGGATTGTGAAGATCTTTCGGCGAGACTTCGGCTTGTCATCGTCCGAAGAGGAATTTTTATCTTGCATTGTTGTGCTTTCACCAGGTCCTTTTGGAAGGTCGCCGTTGTGCCGTCCTGGTGGCTTCTTCTTCTTCTCTTTATTTTTAGACCAACTCTTACTATTTTTTGGGGGTTTCGGCTTAGCGGGCTCGATGTTCGTATGTGTGCTTGCAAAGGCTGCGAGCAGTAGTTCGTGCAACTGTTTGCATTCCTTCGTATCGTGTCCCCGGATCTTATGATAATCGCAGTATTTACTCTCGTCGAAGGGAGCGGTCGGGTTGTGAGATATGTTTGTGCGGGGAGGAACAACTTTCCCGTCAAAGTCTCTTTCCCAAACGTTCCAACCTGGCTCGCGGACCACCATTGCAGTGCTTGGTGAGTCGTCCTCGGTGACGGTGTAAACAATATTCTTTTTTTTATCGACCTTGGAATAGGGCATGTGCTGTCGCGGCTCAAGTGGTGCGTCAGAGGATTTCGCCGTTGCCTGTTTGGATGAGTTCTGCTTGGTATAGAAAGCCCGCCTATCTTCTTCCAGCAGAATAAAATTTTTGGAGCGATGGAGGGCATCCTGAAGGGAGAAGGTCGGGTGTGAGTACAAGTTTTTCCGGAACTCGGAATTTATCCATAGCGTATGTCGGAGGGCCTCAACCGCAGTTCGATCGGTAACGTGGACTTTTGAGACGACTTGCTTGAATCGTTCCATGTAGTCTTTGAGGCTTTCAGTGGAAGATTGGGACATTTTCCAGAGGTCAGAGATAGACGCTCCGTCCCGAGTAAACATGACGTAGTGCTTGAGGAATGCGGTGGAAAGATCATGGAAATTATCGATGGACCCTTCCGCGAGCCGAGAGAACCAAGTTAAAGCTGGTCCAGAGAGACTTTCGACGAAGAGTTGACAAGATCCGGCGTCCTTTTCTTCATCGCTGAAATGCGCGCGGGCGACAGCGATGTTAAAGGTTGTCATGTGGTCGGTTGGGTCGGAATCTCCGCTGTAAGGCTGGATCCTGAGCTTTTCGGTTTGTTGGATTTTTACGTCAGTAATCCGCCGAGTGAAAGGGTTACGAAGGGTGGCTTCGAGGACTCGTTCGATTTCCGGGGCCGAGCTGGTGACCCGATGGATCTTCGAATGGATGTCCCGCAGCGAGTTTTGCAGTTGGACAATCTGTCTATTTGTTGCGGGATCTAGAGCTTCGAGATGTGGTTCAGTATCGTTGGTTGCTTGCTCGGCCATGTGTGCGGGTGGTTCAGGAACACCGGGCAGAGGGTTAGTAGAGAAAAGTTGCCGTCTGACCGTCGGAGGGTTTCTGGAGGTGCCAGGAACCGGTGCGATGGCGGCGGCAAGGATATCGAGACGCTCGTTTGTCGCCTTTTGTATCTCGTCCTGCTGGGCGAAGCGCGCCAAGATGGTGTCCATGATTTCCTTCATAGTTGGCGCAGCGACGACGGGAGCAGGGTTTTCTTCGGTGGCAGGGTCTTCAGTGTTCATTGTTCGAATGGTAGTGTTTCTTCGGCGGCTTAGCCCCACGGTGGGCGCCAAATGTTCGATCTGAAGTTGATAGTTTAGCTAGAAAGGGATCGAAGTTCGTTTATATTGTGGGCCGCCCTCGAAAATATTACATAAACACTTTTCCTAACACTTTAAATGTCTGGTTACAATTTTTGTTCTTCGGTTCGTATCCGACCAGATCTGCCCCTCTTATCCCCCTTTTCTTTCCTTTTTATAGGCTTATCCGTATCAATTCGCCCTAACGTACGGTCTTTTCTCCTAAACGGGCTGGGCTCTCTTCGTGGGCCGATCGGTCGATCAACTCGGCCTGAATCGAGCTCAGCTTCATTAGCTCGCTGGTTTTGGTCCTTTTTGTCTGACAAGCTCTCGATATGACCGGCTTGATTGAGCCGGCTAAGACATACGCCCAAACTCTCGCTGGGCCGGCCTTTTGGTCCGATGGGC
>CAJHQQ010004405.1:0-28914 GCA_905132885.1 Moricandia moricandioides | reverse complement strand
AAGCTCCACATAATGTTGCATCTCAACATTGTCTTGTATCTCTCGGTTTAATCCACAAAGGAACCTTGACATGGTTGCTTCTCTATCCTCTGATATGTTAGCTCTAAGCATGAGTAACTCCATCTCTTGGTAATACTCCTCCACTGATCTTGAACCTTGGGTAAGTTTCCTCAGCCGGTGGTGCAAGTCTCTAAGGTAATGGCTTGGAACAAATCTCTTGCGCATGATTGACTTCATCTCTGTCCAAGTTTCAACCCGGTTCCTCTCCATTCCCTCCTACGAGTTGTGAGGTACTGATCCCACCAACTCAAAGGCATAGTCATAGAATTCAGTGGCAGCAATCTGAATCTTCTTGTGGTTTGTGGTACTGCTTTGCACTGGAAGACTAGCTCAATCTTCTTCTCCCATTCAAGATATGCATCCGGATCAGCTTGCCATGGAATGGGGGTATCTTGATCTTCAAACCGGCAAGATCATCTCCCTGGTTCACTCTTCTCTCATGGACACGCCTAGGTCTTCTTGAGGATGAGCTGAGGTGATCATACTCTTCATCAGTCTCCTCATAACCATCATGTTCTTGGCGAGTTGTTTGGGCGAGTTGCTTGGCGAGTTGCTTGTGGTCTCTCTTCTCTCCCTAGCCTCTTGGTTCGGCAAGTGACTAGTAGCTCCTAATGTCTTCTCTAAGCTCCCTCCTGATGTCATTGAGGTTGGTCCTCATCATCTCGGTCATGGTTGCCACCATACTTTGGTTAAGTTGATTGGTCATAGCCTCCATGAGGAGTTTGTTTCTCCGGACGAGTTCAGCCTCTTCTTCAGACTCGGACACAATGTTCCCTGCTCAAAGATAAACAAGACAACCAGTAAAAGGTTTCTAGGGAAGAAGACAGCAAAAAGGAAAAAGAAAACAAAGCAAAAAGGAAAAGAAACAAGCTTGTATTGCAAGACAAAACAAAATGGAACAATCGGCTAGCAAAAAGGAAAAGATTCAAGCAAAAAGGAAAAGCTCCTAAACTTTTTCCTAATCTCTTCTAGGTTTCTAGCAACCTAACAGCCTTAGTTGCTCATGTTCAAGGTGATAAACAAGCTAACTAATGCACAAAGTAATCGACAAAGATGAACATGCGGCTAGGGTGTTCTTTATCTCTCTAGGGTTTCCGAAAAATCCAAAATAAGGAAAGTCCTATAATCCTTGTCTAATCTATTATGAAACTCGAGCAGCCTTAGTTAGATGAGGTTCTAATGCTTATTCAAGATGTTAAAGATTAAACACGGATGAAACAACAAAAGAAAAGCAAGAGAGGATAGGGCGAGTACTTCCCAACCAAAGTTGCTCTGATGCCACTTGATGCGTCCCTAGGATGCTCTTTGGTTGATGGGGTGATGGATAGATCCTTGCAAGAACGAATCAGAGACTCAAGTCCTTCAAGGCGTGTGGATTGAATGGTGATACAAGAGGGATGAATGATCTCTTGATTACTCCTAGATGAATAACTTGGATATGACACACCAAACTAACACCCTTAGATCTCTGGATACTACAACCACCAGAACTCGACACTTTCTTAGAGAGAGAGCCGTCAAAATGAATGATACTTGGTTATTGAAAAGTTGGATCCTTACAAGAGGGTGTAGAGAACCTTTAAATAAGAAACCAGAGAACATACTCTCTAGGGTTTCGACAATAAACCAAAAAAGGAAAGAAAGAAAACTATAGTCTAAGTTTAACATAAGTTTAAAATGAAATAAAAATGTAACTTCTATGAGTCTTGGACCGAGAATAGCACTTAGGTGATGTGAAGACAAGTTGTGGCCTCGTTAAAAACATTCCTCCTGGAAAACCTCGTGCGACAAAACCAAAAGCAAGGAAAAGAGCACACACCCCATGTCTTGCCTAGACACTAACTCAGTTTGATGTAGAGATGGCTTGAATGGTGATCAAGACATCTCGGATCAGACCTTGTCCAAGACTTTCTTGTTGTGGATGTGAAGTGAGTAATCCAACAACATTCTCTTTAAGCTTCTTGACTCTGGAACGAGTCATGGGACCTTCAGGAATGGCTAGAGCATCATCACCAAGTGGTCGGTGCAATGTGGCTTCATGTGGCTCATCTAGACTCTCCTTGTCCTCCTTAGTGATCCGGTCCATGATCACATCAACACTCTTCATCATAACTCCTATGATCTTGATTCAACTTCAGGGTGAGTTTAAAATTATTTATGAGTCCAAATGAAGCTTCTTACATCGTCATTCATTCTGGTTTTATTAGTATCAAGAAGAAATTGCCAAATCTCCAAACAGGGTAAACTAGAGTCACTTCGGTTAAAAGTGGGATAACTTCTTCATCATAACTCTTATGATCTTGATTCAAATTCAGGATGATTCTAAACTGATTTATGAGTCCAAATCAAGCTTCTTACATCTTGATTCATTCTGCTTTGATTAGAATCAAGAAGAAATTGCCAAATCTCCAAACAGGGTAAACTGGAATCACTTCGGTTAAAAGTGGGATAACTTCTTCATCATAACTCCAATGATATTGATTCAACTTCAGGGTGATTCTAAACTGATTTATGAGTCCAAATCAAGCTTCTTACATCGTGATTAATTCTGGTTTTATTAGTATCAAGAAGAAATTGCCAACTCTCCAAAAAAGGCAAACTGGAATCAATTCGGCTAAAAGTGGGATAACTTCTTCATCATAACTCCTATGGTCTTTATTCAACTTCAGGGTGATTCTACACTGATTTATGAGTCCAAATCAAGCTTCTTACATCGTGATTCATTCTGGTTTTATTAGTATCAAGAAGAAATTGCCAAATTTCCAAACAGGGTAAATTGGATTCACTTCGGTTAAAAGTGAGATAACATCTTCATCATAACTCCTATGATATTGATTCAACTTCAGGGTGATTATCCATTGATTTATGAGTCCAAATCAAGATTCTTACATCTTGATTCATTATGGTTTGATTAGAATCAAGAAGAAATTGCCAACTCTCCAAACTGGGCAAACTGGAATAACTTCGGTTAAATGTGGGATAACTTCTTCATCATAACTCCTATGATCTTGATTCAACTTCAGGGTGATTCTACACTGATTTATGAGTCCAAATCAAGATTCTTACCTCGTGATTCATTATGGTTTTATTTGTATCATGAATAAATTGCCAAATCTCCAAACATGGCAAACTGGAATCACTTCGGTTAAAAGTGGGATAACTTCTTCATCATAACTCCTGTGATATTGATTCAACTTCAGAGTGATTTACACTAATTTATGAGTAAAAATCAAGCTTCTTACATCTTGATTCATTCTGGTTTGATTTGAATCAAGAAGAAATTGCCAAATCTCCAAACAGGGTAAACTGGAATCACATCGGTTAAAAGTGGAATAACTTCTTCATCATAACTCCTATGATCTTGATTCAACTTCAGGGTGATTCTACACTGATTTATGAGTCCAAATAAAGCTTCTTACATCATGATTCATTCTGGTTTTATTAGTATCAAGAAGAAATTGGCAAATCTCCAAACAGGGCAAACTGGAATCACTTCGGCTAAAAGTGGGATAACTTCTTCATCATAACTCCTATGGTCTTGATTCAACTTGAGGGTGATTCTACACTGATTTATGAGTCCAAATCAAGCTTCTTACATCTTGATTCATTCTGGTTTTATTAGTATCAAGAAGAAATTGCCAAATCTCCAAACAGGGTAAACTGGATCCACTTCAGTTAAAAGTGGGATAACATCTTCATCATAACTCCTATGATATTGATTCAACTTCAGGGTTATTATCCACTGATTTATGAGTCCAAATCAATATTCTTACATCTTGATTCATTATGGTTTGATTAGAATCAAGAAGAAATTGCAAACTCTCCAAACAGGGCAAACTGGAATCACTTCGGTTAAAAGTGGGATAACTTCTTCATCATAACTCCTATGATTTTGATTAAACTTCAGCGTGATTCTAATCTGATTAATGAGTCCAAATCAAGCTTCTTACATCGTGATTCATTCTAGTTTTATTAGTATCAAGAATAAATTGCCATCTCTCCAAACTGGAATCACTTTGCTTAAAAGTGGGATAACTTCTTCATCATAACTCCTATAATCTTGATTCAACATCAGGGTAATTTGACACTGATTTATGAGTCCAAATCAAGCTTCTTACATCGTGATTCATTCTGGTTTAATTAGTATCAAGAAGAAATTGCCAAATCTCCAAACAGGGTAAACTGGATTCACTTCGGTTAAAAGTGGGATAACTTCTTCATCATAACTCCTATGATATTGATTCAATTTCAGGGTGATTATCCACTGATTAATGAGTCCAAATCAAGATTCTTACATCTTGATTCATTATGGTTTGACTAGAATCAAGAAGTAATTGCCAACTCTCCAAACAGGGAAACTGGAATCACTTCGGTTAAAAGTGGGATAACTTCTTCATCATAACTCCAATGATATTGATTCAACTTCAGGGTGATTCTACACTGATTTATGAGTCCAAATCAAGATTCTTACCTCGTGATTCATTATGGTTTTATTTGTATCATGAATAAATTGCCAAATCTCCAAACATGGCAAACTGGAATCACTTCGGTTAAAAGTGGGATAACTTCTTCATCATAACTCCTGTGATATTGATTCAACTTCAGAGTGATTTACACTAATTTATGAGTAAAAATCAAGCTTCTTACATCTTGATTCATTCTGGTTTGATTTGAATCAAGAAGAAATTGCCAAATCTCCAAACAGGGTAAACTGGAATCACATCGGTTAAAACTGGAATAACTTCTTCATCATAACTCCTATGATCTTGATTCAACTTCAGGGTGATTCTACACTGATTTATGAGTCCAAATAAAGCTTCTTACATCATGATTCATTCTGGTTTTATTAGTATCAAGAAGAAATTGGCAAATCTCCAAACAGGGCAAACTGGAATCACTTCGGCTAAAAGTGGGATAACTTCTTCATCATAACTCCTATGGTCTTGATTCAACTTGAGGGTGATTCTACACTGATTTATGAGTCCAAATCAAGCTTCTTACATCTTGATTCATTCTGGTTTTATTAGTATCAAGAAGAAATTGCCAAATCTCCAAACAGGGTAAACTGGATCCACTTCGGTTAAAAGTGGGATAACATCTTCATCATAACTCCTATGATATTGATTCAACTTCAGGGTTATTATCCACTGATTTATGAGTCCAAATCAATATTCTTACATCTTGATTCATTATGGTTTGATTAGAATCAAGAAGAAATTGCAAACTCTCCAAACAGGGCAAACTGGAATCACTTCGGTTAAAAGTGGGATAACTTCTTCATCATAACTCCTATGATTTTGATTAAACTTCAGCGTGATTCTAATCTGATTAATGAGTCCAAATCAAGCTTCTTACATCGTGATTCATTCTGGTTTTATTAGTATCAAGAATAAATTGCCATCTCTCCAAACTGGAATCACTTTGCTTAAAAGTGGGATAACTTCTTCATCATAACTCCTATAATCTTGATTCAACATCAGGGTAATTTGACACTGATTTATGAGTCCAAATCAAGCTTCTTACATCGTGATTCATTCTGGTTTAATTAGTATCAAGAAGAAATTGCCAAATCTCCAAACAGGGTAAACTGGATTCACTTCGGTTAAAAGTGGGATAACTTCTTCATCATAACTCCTATGATATTGATTCAATTTCAGGCTGATTATCCACTGATTAATGAGTCCAAATCAAGATTCTTACATCTTGATTCATTATGGTTTGACTAGAATCAAGAAGTAATTGCCAACTCTCCAAACAGGGAAACTGGAATCACTTCGGTTAAAAGTGGGATAACTTCTTCATCATAACTCCTATGATCTTGATTCAACTTCAGGGTGATTCTACACTAATTTATGAGTCTAAATCAAGCTTCTTACATCGTGATTCATTCTGGTTTGATTAGAATCAAGAAGAAATTGCTAAATCTCCAAACAGGATAAACTGGAATCACTTCGGTTAAAAGTGGAATATCTTCTTCATCATAAGTCCAATGATATTGATTCAACTTCAGGATGATTCTGCACTGATTTATGAGTCCAAATCAAGCTTCTTACATCTTGATTCATTCTGGTTTGATTAGAACCAAGAAGAAATAACCAAATCTCCAAACAAGGTAAATTGGAGTCACTTCGGTTAAAAGTGGGATAACTTCTTCATCATAACTCCTATGATGGGATAACTTCTTCATCATAATTCCAATGATATTGATTCAACTTCAGGATGATTCTGCACTTATTGATGAGTCCAAATCAAGCTTCTTACATCGTTATTCATTCTGGTTTTTATTAGAATCAAGAAGAAATTGCCAATTTATGAGTCACTTCGGTTAAAAGTGGGATAACTTCTTCATCATAACTCCTATGATCTTGATTAAACTTCAGGGTGATTCTATACAGATTTATGAGTCCAAATCAAGATTCATACATCTTGATTCAATATGGTTTGATTAGAATCAAGAAGAAATTGCCAACTCTCCAAATAGGGTAAACTAGAATCACTTTGGTTAAAAGTGGGATAACTTCTTCATCATAACTCCTATGATCTTGATTCAACTTCAGGGTGATTCTACACTGATTAATGAGTCCAAATCAAGCTTCTTACATCGTGAATCATTTTGGTTTTGTTAGTATCAAGAATAAATTGCCAAATCTCCAAACATGGCAAACTGGAATCACTTCGGTTAAAAGTGGGATAACTTCTTCATCATAACTCCTATGATATTGATTCAACTTCAGGGTGATTCTACACTGATTTATGAGTCCAAATCAAGCTTCTTACATCGTGATTAATTCTGGTTTGATTTGAATCAAGAAGAAATTGACAAAAATCCAAAAAGGGTAAACTGGATTCACTTCGGTTAAAAGTGGGATAACTTCTTCATCATAACTCCTATGATCTTGATTCAACTTCAGGGTGATTCTACACTGATTTATGAGTAAAAATCAAGCTTCTTACATCGTGATTCATTCTGGTTTGATTAGTATCAAGAATAAATTGCCAAATCTCTAAACAGGGTAAACTCGAATCACTTCGGTTAAAAGTGGGATAACTTCTTCATCATAACTCCTATGATCTTGATTCAACTTCAGCGTGATTCTACACTGATTTATGAGTCCAAATCAAGATTCTTACATCTTGATTCATTCTGCTTTGATTAGAATCAAGAAGAAGTTGCCAAATCTCCAAACAAGGTAAACTGGAGTCACTTCAGTTAAAAGTGGGATAACTTCTTCATCATAACTCCTATGATTTTGATTCAACTTCAGGGTGATTATCCACTGATATATGAGTAAAAATCAAGCTTCTTACATCGTGATTCATTCTGGTTTGATTTGAATCAAGAAGAAATTGCCAAAATCTCCAAACAGGGCAAACTGGAATCACTTCGGTTAAAAGTGGATAACTTCTTCATCATAACTCCTATGGTCTTGATTCAACTTCAGGGTGATTCTACACTGATTTATGAGTCCAAATGAAGCTTTTTACATCGTGATTCATTCTGGTTTTATTAGTATCAAGAAGAAATTGCCAAATCTCCAAACAGGGTAAACTGGATCCACTTCGGTTAAAAGTGGGATAACTTCTTCATCATAACTCACATGATATTGATTCAACTTCAGGGTGATTTACACTGATTTATGAGTACAAATAAAGCTTATTACATCGTGATTCATTCTGGTTTGATTTGAATCAAGAAGAAATTGCCAAATCTCCAAACAGGGTAAACTGGAATCACTTCGGTTAAAAGTGGGATAACTTCTTCATCATAACTCCTATGATATTGATTCAAATTCAGGGTGATTATCCACTGATTTATGAGTCCAAATCAAGCTTCTTACATCGTGATTCATTTTGGTTTTATTAGTATCAAGAATAAATTGTCAAATCTCCAAACAGGGTAAACTGGAATCACTTCGGTTAAAAGTGGGATAACTTCTTCATCATAACTCCTATGATATTGATTCAACTTCAGGGTGATTTACACTAATTTATGAGTACAAATCAAGCTTCTTACATCGTGATTCATTCTGGTTTGATTTGAATCAAGAAGAAATTGCCAAATCTCCAAACAGGGTAAACTGGAATCACTTCGGTTAAAAGTGGGATAACTTCTTCATCATAACTCCAATGATATTGATTCAACTTCAGTGTGATTCTACACTGATTTTTGAGTTCAAATCAAGCTTCTTACATCGTGATTCATTCTGGTTTGATTAGAATCAAGAAGAAATTGCCAAATCTCCAAACAGGGTAAACTGGATTTACTTCGGTTAAAAGTGGGATAACTTCTTCATCATAACTCATATGATATGATTCAACTTCAGGGTGATTTACACTGATTTATGAGTACAAATAAAGCTTATTACATCGTGATTCATTCTGGTTTGATTTTAATCAAGAAGAAATTGCCAAATCTCCAAACAGGGTAAACTGGAATCACATCGGTTAAAAGTGGAATAACTTCTTCATCATAACTCCTATGATCTTGATTCAACTTCAGGGTGATTCTACACTGATTTATGAGCCCAAATAAAGCTTCTTACATCGTGATTCATTCTGGTTTTATTAGTATCAAGAAGAAATTGCCAACTTTCCAAACAGGGCAAACTGGAATCACTTCGGCTAAAAGTGGGATAACTTCTTCATCATAACTCCTATGGTCTTGATTCAACTTCAGGGTGATTCTACACTGATTTATGAGTCCAAATCAAGCTTCTTACATCGTGATTCATTCTGGTTTTATTATTATTAAGAAGAAATTACCAAATCTCCAAACATGATAAACTGGATCCACTTCGGTTAAAAGTGGGATAACATCTTCATCATAACTCCTATGATATTGATTCAACTTCAGGGTGATTATCCACTGATTTATGAGTCCAAATCAAGCTTCTTACATCGTGATTCATTTTGGTTTTATTAGTATCAAGAATAAATTGTCAAATCTCCAAACAGGGTAAACTGGAATCACTTCGGTTAAAAGTGGGATAACTTCTTCATCATAACTCCTATGATATTGATTCAACTTCAGGGTGATTTACACTAATTTATGAGTACAAATCAAGCTTCTTACATAGTGATTCATTCTGGTTTGATTTGAATCAAGAAGAAATTGCCAAATCTCCAAACAGGGTAAACTGGAATCACTTCGGTTAAAAGTGGAATAACTTCTTCATCATAACTCCAATAATATTGATTCAACTTCAGGGTGATTCTACACTGATTTTTGAGTTCAAATCAAGCTTCTTACATCGTGATTCATTCTGGTTTGACTAGAATCAAGAAGAAATTGCCAAATCTCCAAACAGGGTAAACTGGATTTACTTCGGTTAAAAGTGGGATAACTTCTTCATCATAACTCCTATGATATTGATTCAACTTCAGGGTGATTTACACTAATTTATGATTAAAAATCAAGCTTCTTACATCGTGATTCATTCTGGTTTGATTTGAATCAAGAAGAAATTACCAAATCTCCAAACAGGGCAAACTGGAATCACTTCGGCTAAAAGTGGGATAACTTCTTCATCATAACTCCTATGGTCTTGATTCAACTTCAGGGTGATTCTACACTGATTTATGAGTCCAAATCAAGCTTCTCACATCGTGATTCATTCTGGTTTTATTAGTATCAAGAAGAAATTGCCAAATCTCCAAACAGGGTAAACTGGATCCACTTCGGTTAAAAGTGGGATAACATCTTCATCATAACTCCTATGATATTGATTCAAATTCAGGGTTATTATCCACTGATTTATGAGTCCAAATCAAGATTCTTACATCTTGATTCATTATGGTTTGATTAGAATCAAGAAGAAATTGCAAACTCTCCAAACAGGGCAAACTGGAATAACTTCGGTTAAAAGTGGGATAACTTCTTCATCATAACTCCTATGATCTTGATTCAACTTCAGGGTGATTCTACACGGATTTATGAGTCCAAATAAAGCTTCTTACATCGTGATTCATTCTGGTTTTATTAGTATCAAGAAGAAATTGCCAACTCTCCAAACAGGGCAAACTGGAATCACTTCGGTTAAAAGTTGGATAACTTCTTCATCATAACTCCTATGATATTGATTCAACTTCAGGGTGATTTACACAAATTTATGAGTACAAATCAAGCTTCTTACATCGTGATTCATTCTGGTTTGATTTGAATCAAGAAGAAATTGCCAAATCTCCAAACAGGGTAAACTGGAATCACTTCGGTTAAAAGTGGGATAACTTCTTCATCATAACTCCAATGATATTGATTCAACTTCAGGGTGATTCTACACTGATTTTTGAGTTCAAATCAAGCTTCTTACATCGTGATTCATTCTGGTTTGATTAGAATCAAGAAGAAATTGCCAAATCTCCAAACAGGGTAAACTGGATTTACTTCGGTTAAAAGTGGGATAACTTCTTCATCATAACTCATATGATATGATTCAACTTCAGGGTGATTTACACTGATTTATGAGTACAAATAAATCTTATTACATCGTGATTCATTCTGGTTTGATTTTAATCAAGAAGAAATTGCCAAATCTCCAAACAGGGTAAACTGGAATCACATCGGTTAAAAGTGGAATAACTTCTTCATCATAACTCCTATGATCTTGATTCAACTTCAGGGTGATTCTACACTGATTTATGAGTCCAAATAAAGCTTCTTACATCGTGATTCATTCTGGTTTTATTAGTATCAAGAAGAAATTGCCAACTCTCCAAACAGGGCAAACTGGAATCACTTCGGCTAAAAGTGGGATAACTTCTTCATCATAACTCCTATGGTCTTGATTCAACTTCAGGGTGATTCTACACTGATTTATGAGTCCAAATCAAGCTTCTTACATCGTGATTCATTCTGGTTTTATTATTATTAAGAAGAAATTACCAAATCTCCAAACATGATAAACTGGATCCACTTTGGTTAAAAGTGGGATAACATCTTCATCATAACTCCTATGATATTGATTCAACTTCAGGGTGATTATCCATTGATTTATGAGTCCAAATCAAGATTCTTACATCTTGATTCATTATGGTTTGATTAGAATCAAGAAGAAATTGCCAACTCTCCAAACTGGGCAAACTGGAATCACTTCGGTTAAAAGTGGGATAACTTCTTCATCATAACTCCTATGATCTTGATTCAACTTCAGGGTGATTCTACACTTATTTATGAGTCCAAATCAAGATTCTTAAATCGTTATTCATTCTGGTTTTATTTGTATCAAGAAGAAATTACCAAATATCCAAACAGGGTAAACTGGAATCAAGAAGAAATTGCAAACTCTGCAAACAGGGCAAACTGGAATCACTTCGATTAAAAGTGGGATAACTTCTTTATCATAACTCCTATGAACTTGATTCAACTTCAGGGTGACTCTACACTGATTAATGAGTCCAAATCAAGCTTCTTACATCGTGATTCATTATGGTTTTATTAGTATCAAGAATAAATTGCGAAATCTCCAAACATGGCAAACTGGAATCACTTCGGTTTAAAGTGGGATAACTTCTTCATCATAACTCCTATGATCTTGATTCAACTTCAGGGTGATTCTACACGGATTTATGAGTCCAAATCAAGCTTCTTACATCGTGATTCATTCTGGTTTTATTAGTATCAAGAATAAATTGCCAAATCTCCAAACAGGGTAAACTGGAATCACTTCGGTTAAAAGTGGGATAACTTCTTCATCATAACTTCTATGATATTGATTCAACTTCAGGGTGATTATCCATTGATTTATGAGTCCAAATCAAGATTCTTACATCTTGATTCATTATGGTTTGATTAGAATCAAGAAGAAATTGCAAACTCTCCAAACAGGGCAAACTGGAACCACTTCGGTTAAAAGTGGGATAACTTCTTCATCATAACTCCTATGATCTTGATTCAACTTCAGGGTGATTCTACACGGATTTATGAGTCCAAATCAAGCTTCTTACATCGTGATTCATTCTGGTTTTATTAGTATCAAGAATAAATTGCCAAATCTCCAAACAGGGTAAACTGGAATCACTTCGGTTAAAAGTGGGATAACTTCTTCATCATAACTCCTATGATATTGATTCAACTTCAGAGTGATTTACACTGATTTATGAGTAAAAATCAAGCTTCTTACATCGTGATTCATTCTGGTTTGATTTGAATCAAGAAGAAATTGCCAAATCTCCAAACAGGGCAAACTGGAATCACTTCGGCTAAAAGTGGGATAACTTCTTCATCATAACTCCTATGGTCTTGATTCAACTTCAGGGTGATTCTACACTGATTTATGAGTCCAAATCAAGCTTTTTACATCGTGATTCATTCTGGTTTTATTAGTATCAAGAAGAAATTGCCAAATCTCCAAACAGGGTAAACTGGATCCACTTCGGTTAAAAGTGGGATAACATCTTCATCATAACTCACATGATATTGATTCAACTTCAGGGTGATTTACACTGATTTATGAGTACAAATAAAGCTTATTACATCGTGATTCATTCTGGTTTGATTTGAATCAAGAAGAAATTGCCAAATCTCCAAACAGGGTAAACTGGAATCACTTCGGTTAAAAGTGGGATAACTTCTTCATCATAACTCCTATGATATTGATTCAAATTCAGGGTGATTATCCACTGATTTATGAGTCCAAATCAAGCTTCTTACATCGAGATTCATTTTGGTTTTATTAGTATCAAGAATAAATTGTCAAATCTCCAAACAGGGTAAACTGGAATCACTTCGGTTAAAAGTGGGATAACTTCTTCATCATAACTCCTATGATATTGATTCAACTTCAGGGTGATTTACACTAATTTATGAGTACAAATCAAGCTTCTTACATAGTGATTCATTCTGGTTTGATTTGAATCAAGAAGAAATTGCCAAATCTCCAAAAAGGGTAAACTGGAATCACTTCGGTTAAAAGTGGAATAACTTCTTCATCATAACTCCAATAATATTGATTCAACTTCAGGGTGATTCTACACTGATTTTTGAGTTCAAATCAAGCTTCTTACATCGTGATTCATTCTGGTTTGACTAGAATCAAGAAGAAATTGCCAAATCTCCAAACAGGGTAAACTGGATTTACTTCGGTTAAAAGTGGGATAACTTCTTCATCATAACTCCTATGATATTGATTCAACTTCAGGGTGATTTACACTAATTTATGATTAAAAATCAAGCTTCTTACATCGTGATTCATTCTGGTTTGATTTGAATCAAGAAGAAATTACCAAATCTCCAAACAGGGCAAACTGGAATCACTTCGGCTAAAAGTGGGATAACTTCTTCATCATAACTTCTATGGTCTTGATTCAACTTCAGGGTGATTCTACACTGATTTATGAGTCCAAATCAAGCTTTTTACATCGTGATTCATTCTGGTTTTATTAGTATCAAGAAGAAATTGCCAAATCTCCAAATAGGGTAAACTGGATCCACTTCGGTTAAAAGTGGGATAACATCTTCATCATAACTCCTATGATATTGATTCAACTTCAGGGTTATTATCCACTGATTTATGAGTCCAAATCAAGATTCTTACATCTTGATTCATTATGGTTTGATTAGAATCAAGAAGAAATTGCAAACTCTCCAAAAAGAGCAAACTGGAATCACTTCGGTTAAAAGTGGGATAACTTCTTCATCATAACTCCTATGATCTTGATTCAACTTCAGGGTGATTCTACACGGATTTATGAGTCCAAATCAAGCTTCTTACATCGTGATTCATTCTGGTTTTATTAGTATCAAGAAGAAATTGCCAACTCTCCAAACAGGGCAAACTGGAATCACTTCGGCTAAAAGTGGGATAACTTCTTCATCATAACTCCTATGGTCTTGATTCAACTTCAGGGTGATTCTACACTGATTTATGAGTCCAAATCAAGCTTCTTACATCGTGATTCACTCTGGTTTTATTATTATCAAGAAGAAATTACCAAATCTCCAAACATGATAAACTGGATCCACTTCGGTTAAAAGTGGGATAACATCTTCATCATAACTCCTATGATATTGATTCAACTTCAGGGTGATTATCCATTGATTTATGAGTCCAAATCAAGATTCTTACATCTTGATTCATTATGGTTTGATTAGAATCAAGAAGAAATTGCCAACTCTCCAAACTGGGCAAACTGGAATCACTTCGGTTAAAAGTGGGATAACTTCTTCATCATAACTCCTTTGATCTTGATTCAACTTCAGGGTGATTCTACACTGATTTATGAGTCCAAATCAAGATTCTTAAATCGTGATTCATTCTGGTTTTATTTGTATAAAGAAGAAATTACCAAATCTCTAAACAGGGTAAACTGGAATCAAGAAGAAATTGCAAACTCTGCAAACAGGGCAAACTGGAATCACTTCGATTAAAAGTGGGATAACTTCTTTATCACAACTCCTATGAACTTGATTCAACTTCAGGGTGACTCTACACTGATTAATGAGTCCAAATCAACCTTCTTACATCGTGATTCATTATGGTTTTATTAGTATCAAGAATAAATTGCGAAATCTCCAAACATGGCAAACTGGAATCACTTCGGTTTAAAGTGGGATAACTTCTTCATCATAACTCCTATGATATTATTCAACTTCAGAGTGATTTACACTGATTTATGAGTAAAAATCAAGCTTCTTACATCGTGATTCATTCTGGTTTGATTTGAATCAAGAAGAAATTGCCAAATCTCCAAACAGGGCAAACTGGAATCACTTCGGCTAAAAGTGGGTTAACTTCTTCATCATAACTCCTATGATCTTGATTCAACTTCAGGGTGATTCTACACTGATTTATGAGTCCAAATCAAGCTTTTTACATCGTGATTCATTCTGGTTTTATTAGTATCAAGAAGAAATTGCCAAATCTCCAAAAAGGGTAAACTGGATCCACTTCGGTTAAAAGTGGGATAACATCTTCATCATAACTCCTATAATATTAATTCAACTTCAGGGTTATTATCCACTGATTTATGAGTCCAAATCAAGATTCTTACATCTTGATTCATTATGGTTTGATTAGAATCAAGAAGAAATTGCAAACTCTCCAAACAGGACAAACTGGAATCACTTCGGTTAAAAGTGGGATAACTTCTTCATCATAACTCCAATGATCTTGATTCAATTTCAGGGTGATTCTACACGGATTTATGAGTCCAAATCAAGCTTCTTACATCGTGATTCATTCTGGTTTTATTAGTATCAAGAATAAATTGCCAAATCTCCAAACAGGGTAAACTGGAATCACTTCGGTTAAAAGTGGGATAACTTCTTCATCATAACTCCTATGATATTGATTCAACTTCAGGGTGATTTACACAAATTTATGAGTACAAATCAAGCTTCTTACATCGTGATTCATTCTGGTTTGATTTGAATCAAGAAGAAATTGCCAAATCTCCAAACAGTGTAAACTGGAATAACTTCGGTTAAAAGTGGGATAACTTCTTCATCATAACTCCAATGATATTGTTTCAACTTCAGGGTGATTCTACACTGATTTTTGAGTTCAAATCAAGCTTCTTACATCGTGATTCATTCTGGTTTGATTAGAATCAAGAAGAAATTGCCAAATCTCCAAACAGGGTAAACTGGATTTACTTCGGTTAAAAGTGGGATAACTTCTTCATCATAACTCACATGATATTGATTCAACTCCAGGGTGATTTACACTGATTTATGAGTACAAATAAAGCTTATTACATCGTGATTCATTCTGGTTTGAATTGAATCAAGAAGAAATTGTCAAATCTCCAAACAGGGTAAACTGGAATCACTTCGGTTAAAAGTGGGATAACTTCTTTATCATAACTCCTATGATATTGATTCAAATTCAGGGTGATTATCCACTGATTTATGAGTCCAAATCAAGCTTCTTATATCGTGATTCATTTTGGTTTTATTAGTATCAAGAATAAATTGCCAAATCTCCAAACAGGGTAAACTGGAATCACTTCGGTTAAAAGTGGGATAACTTCTTCATCATAACTCCTATGATATTGATTCAACTTCAGGGTGATTTACACTAATTTATGAGTACAAATCAAGCTTCTTACATCATGATTCATTCTGGTTTGATTTGAATCAAGAAGAAATTGCCAAATCTCCAAACAGGGTAAACTAGAATCACTTCGGTTAAAAGTGGGATAACTTCTTCATCATAACTGCAATAATATTGATTCAACTTCAGGGTGATTCTGCACTGATTTTTGAGTTCAAATCAATCTTCTTACATCGTGATTCATTCTGGTTTGACTAGAATCAAGAAGAAATTGTCAAATCTCCAAACAGGGTAAACTGGATTTACTTCGGTTAAAAGTGGGATAACTTCTTCATCATAACTCCTATGATATTGATTCAACTTCAGGGTGATTTACACTAATTTATGATTAAAAATCAAGTTTCTTACATCGTGATTCATTCTGGTTTGATTTGAATCAAGAAGAAATTGCCAAATCTTAAAACAGGGCAAACTGGAATCACTTCGGCTAAAAGTGGGATAACTTCTTCATCATAACTCCTATGGTCTTGATTCAACTTCAGGGTGATTCTACACTGATTTATGAGTCCAAATCAAGCTTTTTACATCGTGATTCATTCTGGTTTTATTAGTATCAAGAAGAAATTGCCAAATCTCCAAACAGGGTAAACTGGATCCACTTCGGTTAAAAGTAGGATAACATCTTCATCATAACTCCTATGATATTGATTCAACTTCAGGGTTATTATCCACTGATTTATGAGTCCAAATCAAGATTCTTACATCTTGATTCATTATGGTTTGATTAGAATCAAGAAGAAATTGCAAACTCTCCAAACAGGGCAAACTGGAATCACTTCGGTTAAAAGTGGGATAACTTCTTCATCATAACTCCTATGATCTTGATTCAACTTCAGGGTGATTCTACACGGATTTATGAGTCCAAATCAAGCTTCTTACATCGTGATTCATTCTGGTTTTATTAGTATCAAGAATAAATTGCCAAATCTCCAAACAGGGTAAACTGGAATCACTTCGGTTAAAAGTGGGATAACTTCTTCATCGTAACTTCTATGATATTGATTCAACTTCAGGGTGATTTACACAAATTTATGAGTACAAATCAAGCTTCTTACATCGTGATTCATTCTGGTTTGATTTGAATCAAGAAGAAATTGCCAAATCTCCAAACAGGGTAAACTGGAATAACTTCGGTTAAAAGTGGGATAACTTCTTCATCATAACTCCAATGATATTGATTCAACTTCAGGGTGATTCTACACTGATTTTTGAGTTCAAATCAAGCTTCTTACATCATGATTCATTCTGGTTTGATTAGAATCAAGAAGAAATTGCCAAATCTCCAAACAGGGTAAACTGGATTTACTTCGGTTAAAAGTGGGATAACTTCTTCATCATAACTCATATGATATTGATTCAACTTCAGGGTGATTTACACTGATTTATGAGTACAAATAAAGCTTATTACATTGTGATTCATTCTGGTTTGAATTGAATCAAGAAGAAATTGCCAAATCTCCAAACAGGGTAAACGGGAATCACTTCGGTTAAAAGTGGGATAACTTCTTCATCATAACTCCTATGATATTGATTCAAATTCAGGGTGATTATCCACTGATTTATGAGTCCAAATCAAGCTTCTTACATCGTGATTCATTTTGGTTTTATTAGTATCAAGAATAAATTGCCAAATCTCCAAATAGGGTAAACTGGAATCACTTCGGTTAAAAGTGGGATAACTTCTTCATCATAACTCCTATGATATTGATTAAACTTCAGGGTGATTTACACTAATTTATGAGTACAAATCAAGCTTCTTACATCGTGATTCATTCTGGTTTGATTTGAATCAAGAAGAAATTGCCAAATCTCCAAACAGGGTAAACTGGAATCACTTCGGTTAAAAGTGGGATAACTTCTTCATCATAACTCCAATAATATTGATTCAACTTCAGGGTGATTCTACACTGATTTTTGAGTTCAAATTAAAAGTCTTACATCGTGATTCATTCTGGTTTGATTAGAATCAAGAAGAAATTGCCAAATCTCCAAACAGGGTAAACTGGATTTACTTCGGTTAAAAGTGGGATAACTTCTTCATCATAACTCCTATGATATTGATTCAACTTCAGGGTGATTTACACTAATTTATGATTAAAAATCAAGCTTCTTACATCGTGATTCATTCTGGTTTGATTTGAATCAAGAAGAAATTGCCAAATCTCCAGACAGGGCAAACTGGAATCACTTCGGTTAAAAGTGCGATAACTTCTTCATCATAACTCCAATAATATTGATTCAACTTCAGGGTGATTCTACACTGATTTTTGAGTTCAAATCAAGCTTCTTACATCGTGATTCATTCTAGTTTGATTAGAATCAAGAAGAAATTGCCAAATCTCCAAACAAGGCAAACTGGAAACACTTCGGTTAAAAGTGGGATAACTTCTTCATCATAACTCATATGATATTGATTCAACTTCATGGTGATTTACACTGATTTATGAGTCCAAATCAAGCTTCTTACATCGTGATTCATTCTGGTTTTATTAGTATCAAGAAGAAATTACTAACTCTCCAAACAAGGCAAACTGGAATCAATTCGCTAAAAGTGGGATAACTTCTTCATCATAACTCCTATGGTCTTTATTCAACTTCAGGGTGATTCTACACTGATTTATGAGTCCAAATCAAGCTTCTTACATCGTGATTCATTCTGGTTTTATTAGTATCAAGAAGAAATTGCCAAATCTCCAAACAGGGTAAACTGGATCCACTTCGGTTAAAAGTGGGATAACATCTTCATCATAACTCCTATGATATTGATTCAACTACAGGGTTATTATCCACTGATTTATGAGTCCAAATCAAGATTCTTACATCTTGATTCATTATGGTTTGATTAGAATCAAGAAGAAATTGCAAACTCTCCAAACAGGGCAAACTGGAATCACTTCGGTTAAAAGTGGGATAACTTCTTCATCATAACTCCTATGATCTTGATTCAACTTCAGGGTGATTCTACACGGATTTATGAGTCCAAATCAAGCTTCTTACAGCGTGATTCATTCTGGTTTTATTAGTATCAAGAATAAATTGCCAAATCTCCAAACAGGGTAAACTGGAATCACTTCGGTTAAAAGTGGGATAACTTCTTCATCGTAACTTCTATGATATTGATTCAACTTCAGGGTGATTTACATAAATTTATGAGTACAAATCAAACTTCTTACATCGTGATTCATTCTGGTTTGATTTGAATCAAGAAGAAATTGCCAAATCTCCAAACAGGGTAAACTGGAATAACTTCGGTTAAAAGTGGGATAACTTCTTCATCATAACTCCAATGATATTGATTCAACTTCAGGGTGATTCTACACTGATTTTTGAGTTCAAATCAAGCTTCTTACATCGTGATTCATTCTGGTTTGATTAGAATCAAGAAGAAATTGCCAAATCTCCAAACAGGGTAAACTGGATTTACTTCGGTTAAAAGTGGGATAACTTCTTCATCATAACTCATATGATATTGATTCAACTTCAGGGTGACTCTACACTGATTAATGAGTCCAAATCAAGCTTCTTACATCGTGATTCATTATGGTTTTATTAGTATCAAGAATAAATTGCCAAATCTCCAAACATGGCAAACTGGAATCACTTCGGTTAAAAGTGGGATAACTTCTTCATCATAACTCATATGATATTGATTCAACTTCAGGGTGATTTACACTGATTTTTGAGTTCAAATCAAGCTTCTTACATCGTGATTCATTCTGGTTTGATTAGAATCAAGAAGAAATTGCCAAATCTCCAAACAGGGTAAACTGGATTTACTTCGGTTAAAAGTGGGATAACTTCTTCATCATAACTCATATGATATTGATTCAACTTCAGGGTGATTTACACTGATTTATGAGTACAAATAAATCTTATTACATCGTGATTCATTCTGGTTTGAATTGAATCAAGAAGAAATTGCCAAATCTCCAAACAAGGTAAACTGGAATCACTTCGGTTAAAATTGGGATAACTTCAATGATATTGATTCAACTTCAGGGTGATTCTACACTGATTTATGAGTCCAAATCAAGCTTCTTACATCGTGATTCATTCTGGTTTTATTAGTATCAAAAAGAAATTACTAACTCTCCAAACAAGGCAAACTGGAATCAATTCGCTAAAAGTGGGATAACTTCTTCATCATAACTCCTATGGTCTTTATTCAACTTCAGGGTGATTCTACACTTATTTATGAGTCCAAGTCAAGATTCTTACATCGTTATTCATTCTGGTTTTATTTGTATCAAGAAAAATTACCAAATCTCCAAACAGGGTAAACTGGAATCAAGAAGAAATTACAAACTCTCCAAACAGGGCAAACTGGAATCACTTCGGTTAAAAGTGGGATAACTTCTTCATCATAACTCCTATGATCTTGATTCAACTTCAGGGTGATTCTACACGGATTTATGAGTCCAAATCAAGCTTCTTACATCGTGATTCATTCTGGTTTTATTAGTATCAAGAATAAATTGCCAAATCTCCAAACAGGATAAACTGGATTCACTTCGGTTAAAAGTGGGATAACTTCTTCATCATAACTCCTATGATATTGATTCAACTTCAGGGTGATTTACACAAATTTATGAGTACAAATCAAGCTTCTTACATCGTGATTCATTCTGGTTTGATTTGAATCAAGAAGAAATTGCCAAATCTCCAAACAGTGTAAACTGGAATAACTTCGGTTAAAAGTGGGATAACTTCTTCATCATAACTCCAATGATATTGATTCAACTTCAGGGTGATTCTACACTGATTTTTGAGTTCAAATCAAGCTTCTTACATCGTGATTCATTCTGGTTTGATTAGAATCAAGAAGAAATTGCCAAATCTCCAAACAGGGTAAACTGGATTTACTTCGGTTAAAAGTGGGATAACTTCTTCATCATAACTCATATGATATTGATTCAACTTCAGGGTGATTTACACTGATTTATGAGTACAAATAAAGCTTATTACATCGTGATTCATTCTGGTTTGAATTGAATCAAGAAGAAATTGCCAAATCTCCAAACAGGGTAAACGGGAATCACTTCGGTTAAAAGTGGGATAACTTCTTCATCATAACTCCTATGATATTGATTCAAATTCAGGGTGATTATCCACTGATTTATGAGTCCAAATCAAGCTTCTTACATCGTGATTCATTTTGGTTTTATTAGTATCAAGAATAAATTGCCAAATCTCCAAACATGGTAAACTGGAATCACTTCGGTTAAAAGTGGGATAACTTCTTCATCATAACTCATATGATATTGATTCAACTTCATGGTGATTTACACTGATTTATGAGTACAAATAAAGCTTCTTACATCGTGATTCATTCTGGTTTGAAAAGAATCAAGAAGAAATTTTCAAATCTCCAAACAGGGTAAACTGGAATCACTTTGGTTAAAAGTGGGATAACTTCTTCATCATAACTCCTATGATATTGATTCAACTTCAGGGTGATTATCCACTGATTTATGAGTCCAAATCAAGATTCTTACATCTTGATTCATTATGGTTTGATTATAATCAAGAAGAAATTGCAAACTCTCCAAAAAGTGCAAACTGGAAACACTTTGGTTAAAAATGGGATAACTTCTTCATCATAAGTCCTATGATCTTGATTCAACTTCAGGGTGATTCTACACTGATTTATGAGTCCAAATCAAGATTCTTACATCGTGATTCATTCTGGTTTTATTTGTATCAAGAAGAAATTACCAAATCTCCAAACAGGGTAAACTGGAGTCACTTCGGTTAAAAGTGGGATAACTTCTTCATCATAACTCCTATGATCTTGATTCAACTTCAGGGTGACTCTACACTGATTAATGAGTCCAAATCAAGCTTCTTACATCGTGATTCATCATGGTTTTATTAGTATCAAGAATAAATTGCCAAATCTCCAAACATGGCAAACTGGAATCACTTCGGTTAAAAGTGGGATAACTTCTTCATCATAACTCATATGATATTGATTCAACTTCAGGGTGATTTACACTGATTTTTGAGTTCAAATCAAGCTTCTTACATCGTGATTCATTCTGGTTTGATTAGAATCAAGAAGAAATTGCCAAATCTCCAAACAGGGTAAACTGGATTTACTTCGGTTAAAAGTGGGATAACTTCTTCATCATAACTCATATGATATTGATTCAACTTCAGGGTGATTTACACTGATTTATGAGTACAAATAAATCTTATTACATCGTGATTCATTCTGGTTTGAATTGAATCAAGAAGAAATTGCCAAATCTCCAAACAGGGTAAACTGGAATCACTTCGGTTAAAATTGGGATAACTTCTTCATCATAACTCCAATGATATTGATTCAACTTCAGGGTGATTCTACACTGATTTATGAGTCCAAATCAAGCTTCTTACATCGTGATTCATTCTGGTTTTATTAGTATCAAGAAGAAATTGCTAACTCTCCAAACAAGGCAAACTGGAATCAATTCGCTAAAAGTGGGATAACTTCTTCATCATAACTCCTATGGTCTTTATTCAACTTCAGGGTGATTCTACACTGATTTATGAGTCCAAATCAAGCTTCTTACATCGTGATTCATTCTGGTTTTATTAGTATCAAGAAGAAATTGCCAAATCTCCAAACATGGTAAGTTGGATTCACTTCGGTTAAAAGTGGGATAACATCTTCATCGTAACTCCTATGATATTGATTCAACTTCAGGGTGATTATCCATTGATTTATGAGTCCAAATCAAGATTCTTACATCTTGATTCATTATGGTTTGATTAGAATCAAGAAGAAATTGCCAACTCTCCAAACTGGGCAAACTGGGATCACTTCGGTTAAAAGTGGGATAACTTCTTCATCATAACTCCTATGATCTTGATTCAACTTCAGGGTGATTCTACACTTATTTATGAGTCCAAGTCAAGATTCTTACATCGTGATTCATTCTGGTTTTATTTGTATCAAGAAAAATTACCAAATCTCCAAACAGGGTAAACTGGAATCAAGAAGAAATTGCAAACTCTGCAAACAGGGCAAACTGGAATCACTTCGATTAAAAGTGGGATAACTTCTTCATCATAACTCCTATGAACTTGATTCAACTTCAGGGTGACTCTAAACTGATTAATGAGTCCAAATCAAGCTTCTTACATCGTGATTCATTATGGTTTTATTAGTATCAAGAATAAATTGACAAATCTCCAAACATGGCAAACTGGAATCACTTCGGTTAAAAGTGGGATAACTTCTTCATCATAACTCCTATGATAATGATTCAACTCCAGAGTGATTTAAACTGATTTATGAGTAAAAATCAAGCTTCTTACATCGTGATTCATTCTGGTTTGATTTGAATCAAGAAGAAATTGCCAAATCTCCAAACAGTGTAAACTGGAATCACATCGGTTAAAAGTGGAATAACTTCTTCATCATAACTCCTATGATCTTGATTCAACTTCAGGGTGATTCTACACTGATTTATGAGTCCAAATAAAGCTTCTTACATCGTGATTCATTCTGGTTTTATTAGTATCAAGAAGAAATTGTCAACTCTCCAAACAGGGCAAACTGGAATCACTTCGGCTAAAAGTGGGATAACTTCTTCATCATAACTCCTATGGTCTTGATTCAACTTCAGGGTGATTCTACACTGATTTATGAGTCCAAATCAAGCTTCTTACATCGTGATTCATTCTGGTTTTATTAGTATCAAGAAGAAATTACCAAATCTCCAAACAGGGTAAACTGGATCCACTTCGGTTAAAAGTGGGATAACATCTTCATCATAACTCCTATGATATTGATTCAACTTCAGGGTGATTATCCATTGATTATGAGTCCAAATCAAGATTCTTACATCTTGATTCATTATGGTTTGATTAGGAATCAAGAAGAAATTGCCAACCTCTCCAAACTGGGCAAACTGGAATCACTTCGGTTAAAAGTGGGATAACTTCTTCATCATAAACTCCTATGATCTTGATTTCAACTTCAGGGTGATTTCTACACTATTTATGAGTCCCAAATCAAGATTCTTACATCGTGATTCATTCTGGTTTTATTGTTCAAAAGAATTACCAAATCTCCAAACAGGGTAAACTGGAATCACTTTCGGTTAAAAGTGGGATAACTTCTTTCATCATATACTCCTATGATCTTGATTCAACTTTCAGGGTGACTCTACACTGATTAATGGTCAAATCAAGCTTCTTACATCGTGATTCATTATGGTTTTATTAGTATCAAGAATAAATTGCCAAATCTCCAAACAGGGCAAACTGGAATCACTTCGTTAAAAGTGGGATAACTTTCTTCATCATAACTCCTATGATATTATTCAACTTCAGGGTGATTTACACTGAATTTATGAGTACAAATCAAGCTTCTTACATCGTGATTCATTCTGGTTTGATTTGAATCAAGAAGAAATTGCCAAATCTCCAAACAGGGCAAACTGGAATCACTTCGGCTAAAAGTGGGATAACTTCTTCATCATAACTCCTATGGTCTTGATTCAACTTCAGGGTGATTCTACACTGATTTATGAGTCCAAATCAAGCTTTTTACATCGTGATTCATTCTGGTTTTATTAGTATCAAGAAGAAATTGCCAAATCTCCAAACAGGGTAAACTGGATCCACTTCGGTTAAAAGTGGGATAACATCTTCATCATAACTCCTATAATATTGATTCAACTTCAGGGTGATTATCCACTGATTTATGAGTCCAAATCAAGATTCTTACATCTTGATTCATTATGGTTTCGATTAGAATCAAGAAGAAATTGCAAACTCTCCAAACAGGGCAAACTGGAATCACTTCGGTTAAAAGTGGGATAACTTCTTCATCATAACTCCTATGATCTTGATTCAACTTCAGGGTGATTCTACACGGATTTATGAGTCCAAATCAAGATTCTTACATCGTGATTCATTCTGGTTTTATTTGTATCAAGAAGAAATTACCAAATCTCCAAACAGGGTAAACTGGAGTCACTTCGGTTAAAAGTGGGATAACTTCTTCATCATAACTCCTATGATCTTGATTCAACTTCAGGGTGACTCTACACTGATTAATGAGTCCAAATCAAGCTTCTTACATCGTGATTCATTATGGTTTTATTAGTATCAAGAATAAATTGCCAAATCTCCAAACATGGCAAACTGGAATCACTTCGGTTAAAAGTGGGATAACTTCTTCATCATAACTCATATGATATTGATTCAACTTCAGGGTGATTTACACTGATTTTTGAGTTCAAATCAAGCTTCTTACATCGTGATTCATTCTGGTTTGATTAGAATCAAGAAGAAATTGCCAAATCTCCAAACAGGGTAAACTGGATTTACTTCGGTTAAAAGTGGGATAACTTCTTCATCATAACTCATATGATATTGATTCAACTTCAGGGTGATTTACACTGATTTATGAGTACAAATAAATCTTATTACATCGTGATTCATTCTGGTTTGAATTGAATCAAGAAGAAATTGCCAAATCTCCAAACAGGGTAAACTGGAATCACTTCGGTTAAAATTGGGATAACTTCAATGATATTGATTCAACTTCAGGGTGATTCTACACTGATTTATGAGTCCAAATCAAGCTTCTTACATCGTGATTCATTCTGGTTTTATTAGTATCAAGAAGAAATTACTAACTCTCCAAACAAGGCAAACTGGAATCAATTCGCTAAAAGTGGGATAACTTCTTCATCATAACTCCTATGGTCTTTATTCAACTTCAGGGTGATTCTACACTTATTTATGAGTCCAAGTCAAGATTCTTACATCGTGATTCATTCTGGTTTTATTTGTATCAAGAAAAATTACCAAATCTCCAAACAGGGTAAACTGGAATCAAGAAGAAATTACAAAACTCTCCAAACAGGGGCAAACTGGAATCACTTCGGTTAAAAGTGGGATAACTTCTTCATCATAACTCCTATGATCTTGATTCAACTTCAGGGTGATTCTACACGGATTTATGAGTCCAAATCAAGCTTCTTACATCGTGATTCATTCTGGTTTAGAATAAATTGCCAAATCTCCAAACAGGATAAACTGGATTCACTTCGGTTTAAAAGTGGGATAACTTCTTCATCATAACTCCTATGATATTGATTCAACTTCAGGGTGATTTTACACAAATTTATTGAGTACAAATCAAGCTTCTTACATCGTGATTTCATTCTGGTTTGATTTGAATCAAGAAGAAATTGCCAAATCTTCCAAACAGGGTAAACTGGAATAACTTCAGTTAAAAGTGGATAACTTCTTCATTCATAACTCCAATGATATTGATTCAACTTCAGGGGTGATTCTACACTGATTTTTGAGTTCAAATCAAGCTTCTTACATCGTGATTTCATTCTGGTTTGATTTAGAATCAAGAAGAAATTGCCAAATCTCCAAACAGGGTAAACTGGATTTACTTCGGTTAAAAGTGGGATAACTTCTTCATCATAACTCATATGATATTGATTCAACTTCAGGGTGATTTACACTGATTTATGAGTACAAATAAAGCTTATTACATCGTGATTCATTCTGGTTTGAATTGAATCAAGAAGAAATTGCCAAATCTCCAAACAGGGTAAACGGGAATCACTTCGGTTAAAAGTGGGATAACTTCTTCATCATAACTCCTATGATATTTGATTCAAATTCAGGGTGATTATCCACTGATTTATGAGTCCCAAATCAAGCTTCTTACATCGTGATTCATTTTGGTTTTATTAGTATCAAGAATAAATTGCCAAATCTCCAAACAGGTAAACTGGAATCAACTTCGGTTAAAAGTGGGATAACTTCTTCATCATAACTCCTATGATATTGATTCAAACTTCAGGGTGATTTACACTATTTATGAGTACAAATCAAGCTTCTTACATCGTGATTCATTCTGGTTTGATTTGAATCAAGAAGAAATTACCAAATCTCCAAACAGGGTAAACTGGAATCACTTCGGTTAAAAGTGGGATAACTTCTTCATCATAACTCCAATAATATTGATTCAACTTCAGGGTGATTCTACACTGATTTTTGAGTTCAAATCAAGCTTCTTACATCGTGATTCATTCTGGTTTGATTAGAATCAAGAAGAAATTGCCAAATCTCCAAACAGGGTAAACTGGATTTACTTCTGTTAAAAGTGAGATAACTTCTTCATCATAACTCCTATGATATTGATTCAACTTCAGGGTGATTTACACTAATTTATGATTAAAAACCAAGCTTCTTACATCGTGATTCATTCTGGTTTGATTTGAATCAAGAATAAATTGCCAAATCTCCAGACAGGGTAAAACTGGAATCACTTCGGTTAAAAGTGCGATAACTTCTCAATCATAAACTCTAATAATATTGATTCAACTTCAGGGTGATTCTACACTGATTTTTGAGTTCAAATCAAAGCTTCTTACATCGTGATTCATTCTTAGTTTGATTAGAATCAAGAAGAAATTGCCAAATCTCCAAACAGGGCAAACTGGAAACACTTCGGTTAAAAGTGGGATAACTTCTTCATCATAACTCATATGATATTGATTCAACTTCAGAGTGATTTACACTGATTTATGAGTACAAATAAAGCTTCTTACATCGTGATTCATTCTGGTTTGATTAGAATCAAGAAGAAATTGCCAAATCTCCAAACAGGGTAAACTGGAATCACTTCGGTTAAAAGTGGGATAACTTCTTCATCATAACTCCTATGATATTGATTCAACTTCAGGGTGATTTTCCACTGATTTATGAGTCCAAATCAAGATTCTTACATCTTGATTCATTATGGTTTGATTATAATCAAGAAGAAATTGCAAACTCTCCAAACAGGGCAAACTGGAATCACTTTGGTTAAAAGTGGGATAACTTCTTCATCATAAGTCATATGATCTTGATTCAACTTCAGGGTGATTCTACACTGATTTATGAGTCCAAATCAAGATTCTTACATCGTGATTCATTCTGGTTTTATTAGTAACAAGAAGAAATTGCCAAATCTCCAAACAGGGTAAACTGGAATCACTTCGGTTAAAAGTGGGATAACTTCTTCATCATAACTCCTATGATCTTGATTCAACTTCAGGGTGATTCTACACTGATTAATGAGTCCAAATCAAGCTTCTTACATCGTGATTCATTATGGTTTTATTAGTATCAAGAATAAATTGCCAAATCTCCAAACATGGCAAACTGGAATCACTTCGGTTAAAAGTGGGATAACTTCTTCATCATAACTCCTATGATATTGATTCAACTTCAGGGTGATTTACACTAATTTATGAGTACAAATCAAGCTTCTTACATCGTGATTCATTCTGGTTTTGATTAGAATCAAGAAGAAATTGTCAAATCTCCAAACAGGGTAAACTGGAATCACTTCGGTTAAAAGTGGGATAACTTCTTCATCATAACTCTCAATGATATTGATTCAACTTCAGGGTGATTCTACACTGATTTATGAGTCCAAATCAAGCTTCTTACATCGTGATTCATTCTGGTTTTGATTAGAATCAAGAAGAAATTGCCAAATCTCCAAACAGGGTAAACTGGATTTACTTCGGTTAAAAGTGGGATAACTTCTTCATCATAACTCATATGATATTGATTCAACTTCAGGGTGATTTACACTGATTTATGAGTACAAATAAAGCTTATTACATCTTGATTCATTCTGGTTTGAATTGAATCAAGAAGAAATTGCCAAATCTCCAAACAGGGTAAACTGGGAATCACTTCGGTTAAAAGTGGGATAACTTCTTCATCATAACTCCTATGATATTGATTCAAATTCAGGGTGATTATCCACTGATTTATGAGTCCA
>CAJHQQ010004404.1:5000-28917 GCA_905132885.1 Moricandia moricandioides | reverse complement strand
CCTATAAAATAGTCTAAAACTGGTAATAAATAGGATATATCAGCAAACCTTGGGTTGGCCCTAGAAAACAAGAGTCGGATGAGTATTCCTTTCCCCATGCTATAGTGGCCAGTAACAAAGGAGGAAAATGTGCCAACTTCAACTATTGGAGAAGGACAGACCTTGATGAGTCCCATCATCATGTAGTTATGGAATGATAAGCTACTTGACAACTACAACGTAAGAAGGAGAATCAAAAAGCAGTTAGCCAGATATTGTGTCTCCCATGGGAGATTATTCAGAAGATAATTCTCTGGCCTCTATCAGGGATGGATCACGTCGGGTGGGCCAAAATGATGTTAGAATAACTATATAAAAGGGGAATGTTGTTCCCACTCTAGTTTTTATACCTTAGTACTCCTGGCTAGAAGAGCCGATATTAGTAGGGCATGACGACATAAGATGCGGTCCGAGAACCAACGCATTGTAAACAATGCCATAAACATGCCTAGGTCTCCAAGATTCCTCCAGAGAACCTGAATGGACCAAAGTTCACAAGCCATAACTTTAAGAAATTCTGCAAAAACTGGGGATAAAGCTAACTTTCACCACACCAAGGCATCCTTAGTCTACTGGATAAGCGTAATCGGTAATCAACAGGTTCAAGAAGCGTCTAGATGATGCCCAAGGGAGAAGGGTGGACGAACTTCCATGAGTCCTATGGGATTGCCAAACCATGACTAAAGTAGCTACTGGGGAAACAACCTATTCTCTAGTTTATGGCATGGAGGTAGTACTCCTAACCAAAGTACAAGTAAAACAGTTGTCTCTGAGCCTTTATTTCAATAGGAGAATAAAGAGTTGATGGCTCTCGACCTCGATCTACTGGATGAAAAGAAATTCCCAGAAGCTACAATAAAGGGTGATAACCAGAAACATCCATCAAGGGGATGGGGTCCTTCGACGAGTATTTAATAATACCAGGGATAAGTCAGCAGGATACCTGGCTCCTGGATGGAAAGAACCATACAAGGTAATAAAGGTACCGGGGGCATGAGCATTTTAAGTTCAAGACAAATATGGTAAGACTCAACAAAATAATTGGAATGCACTGCATCTCAAAGCCTACTACTTTTAAATAAGATCTCAAGATCATTTTTTTCTACGTCTATAAATACTGCTACTATTTAAGTATTTCGGTTTCCTACTTAGATCCTACTTATGATCTATGTCTCTGAACTAATTTTACCGAACAAAACTATGAATTACTTTGACTAAAGGGCAGCATGAGAACCAATCTACTTAATGGACAAATGAGTCAGATTGGGCCATAGACTTCTAATCCTGGCAAACCCTACATCCTTGCATATAAGTGGGACACTCACGAAATGATGCAAATAGTATACGACTATAGCATGAATAGGCCGGAGCATGCCTGAGTATGGTGTCAAAATACTTAATTCATGAAGAAAGGCCACATGTCAAAACATATGCAAGAACCCTTCGTACGAAATATGCATATTCATGCGTAAAAGCGCTAAGTGCTAGATAAGACGTTGGAAGCATGAAGTATGCTTGAAAAGTACTGTAAACAAACCCCATAGTTAATACAAGGAGAAAGATGTGCAAAGTCCTAACCACAAGAGAGCTCTGATTCCCTACTCATCCAGACTTGAAAAGCAGTAAGAGTGACTCTTGATTTACCATCCTAAGTAGATTCACACCAGCACCGATCTGTAAAATGTAGTTTGCTCACCCTTTTAAGGGTCGAGTCATAGGCATATGACCAAATTCTGACATTGGCTTACCTGCAGGAAGCAGAGTGCAGCACCATGAGATGTCGGTAGTGGCCTACTTCTGAGTAGCAGAGTAAAATGTCTAAACCGATATTGTCAATAGCCAACTTCCACGAGGTGGAATACAATATATCAAACAAAACAACCTCTTGGTTCAAAAATTAAAAAGAAAAAGAATCTTCAGATTCATAGTAGACACCATACACCTATGGGTTTCAGAATGGTTAAGAAAATATATGAGTCAATACTCTACGAAAGCTAAAGAAACCTCTCGGTTTAAAGAAGCAAATACATAGTTTCCTCTTGGCACAAAGCTTTAACACCTTAGAACATCCGAGTTCTCAAGGAAAAAAACTACAATTACTCCGAGAACTAAAGACTAATTCTTCGAACTTAAGGGTTCTCAAGGATAGAAACAACAAATCCCTCGGGATCCGACACATAACTCTCTTTGACCTCCAAGTCCCAAAAAAAAAAATTACCCAGACTCTCCGGGGTCAGAGCAGCTACTCCATTGAACTTTTGGTTTCGACAAGCGTAAAATTTACTGATTTGATATAATCAAATAGCTATCCTTGGAACTTCCCATTTCTTAAGTCAAAATATCTACAGATTCTCAGGATTCAAAATCGTTACCCCTCCTAGTTCCAGGTTCCTAGGTATAAGGTTCAAGAGTCCTTTGGGATCTAAGAAACGAATCCTTTCGAACTCCAGATCCAACATGATTCTCCAACCTGTACTGGTTAAAGACTCCAGATTCTGTAACATGAATACAACTTCAAAATCCCAAGAATCTGATGACTTCAGTCAAGGAAGACAGACTGGAAAACCCATTGGGGGGCAGAAAGTGGTAAAAAAACTCCTCATAAGAAAAATGCAAGCAACATATACACAAAATAAAAATGGTGATGTTCTCAGAAACAAAGGCCATCAAGGGGCCAATGACAAAAACCAGAATGTCAAAAAAATTAAAGCAGGAAATAAAGAAAGGCGATCAACGAGACATGCCTCTGCCAAGAATCATTATAGGAGAGAATTCCCCTAAGTCAGCACTGGTTCCCATCACCAACTGATGTTGACAAAATTCTTCCTCGGGATTCTAGTTCTCAGCCCGCTTTTTCATCCACTCCTGCATGAGCTCCCAACGGGCAGTAACCCTCGTCCTTTCAACCGCTGATTCCACTGACTGATCATGGTCTGAAGCTTTACCCGAATAAATAGGATTTAGGCATGTAATCTTCCTCGCTCGGATCCCTAGCCAACTCCTCATAACTCGCAGCAGCATGATCTCATCACTTCCCAACGATTATATTCTTCCAGGTCAACAACTAGAAAGGTAGGGGCATCTACAATTGATATGGTACAAGGGTGTGGACGCCTCATCACGCTTTCACCCTATGATATTCGTCGAAAACAGTTGCTACTGAGACTGATTGCCTATTTCCTGAAACTATAAGAAAAGAATAGGAGGGAAGTAAGTAACAACACATAATTCACATCGGCTATCAGAAAAAGACTTATCCAGAATATGGCTATGAAGCAAAGCCTCTTGAATCACCAAGAAGAAAACCCATCGTACCTTCCTTGGAATGGTCAACACCTCCTTTACCGAAGCTCCCTAGGAAACGGTTAATACGAGGACAAAAAATAGTTGGAAGCCGCATAGATGATTCATACGTTAAAATTATAGGAAACTGACATGTGTGTGTTTATTCTTCTAGCAGGATATGAATATCCTAAACAATTAACTATCAAATTAACACTAATCTAAACACACAAATAATACTCCTGCCAAGAGAGATCAGGTGTAGTACTTAGGGATCAAATCCACAGAGAACAAAGGCACACAATAGATTTTTTATTTCTAAAGACTAAGCTAAGTAAATATATATATATATATTAGTAGCAACCAAGGAATATTTAGATGCAATATGGAAATATGATAATAATGTAAATATGAAAATATGTTATTAAACTAACTAGATGCAAATGTAAGTATGCTAGGCCTAGGGTTTCAAGCTTAATGGATTATAGGGAATAAGAAGCACGGAAATGTAAATATTCTAGAACTCAAATATTAACTATTCTGACTCTTTTAATTCCAACTCTCGTATGCGAGCAAAAGGAAAGACCATCGATCGACGTCTAAGGCTTGATGTCGATCGACAGTGAAATCAGAAGGAAGTGTGAATGAGATTTGATAAGTTCACCAAGCTAATCAAACCAACTCTCACATGTGCCTAACAACCTAGTTCAATGGAGTATATTCTGGCACATAACCAACTCTCGTAGTCGTCCACGTTCTACTTTCGAGATCCTAGTTAGCTACTCTAGAATGCAAGCATTAAGCACAACTCAATTGATGGATATTAACTTAACCTAGCAACCCTACTTTTGGGCTAATCCATGATTGATATCATTCTACCCTAAATATAGTTGATAACTACTCAGACATAATCAAAGCAAGAACAATAGTTAGATTACAATGCATAGATAAAATATTGGGTTCCAATACAAAACTCCCTTAAGGAGTTATGAATCTTCTCCCCTAATAAATCCTAAAACTCTAATGTTCTCCACACACTTGTGCACACAACTCTGCACACACTTTTTGTGTAACCTTGTCTAGAGCATCTTCGTCATCTGTCTATAACTTGGGCTTGAAATCGGCTATATGTGATTTGGTTGTCGATCGATGGCAAGTGTGCAGAATCGATCGACCTTGGTCTTGTAACATGGGTCGACGCCAAGGTAGTGTCGTCGATTGACGACTGTCTTGTACTTCGACTCTCTAACTGATTAGCTACAAATTCTTCTCCCCTAAATGCTGCAAAAGCTCCAAGTATCTCCATATATCTCCAAAACGTACTTGGACTTGTAAAGACCCTAAAACATAATCTAGTCACACATAATAGACCCTAAATAGAGCCTATAATGTGGCCTAAAACTGGTAATAAATAGGCTATATCAACTCCCCCAGACTTAACTTTTTGCTTGTCCTCAAGCAAACAAAGCTTGTGAAAGAGGTTTTGAAAAGCGAAGACTCACATAAAGTCTAAGTATAACTGTCACCCAACTTTGTTGCAACCACATCCTATGAAGTCAATCACAAAGAAACTTCAGATACCCTATCCTAGTATAGCAACCAAATCCATTCTACCAACAAGTTAGCAAATACTAGCTTGACTCACCCCTCTACTGTTTTCATTTCCTTGAATAAAATAAAAGTGCATGCTTTACCTAGAGTATCGATCAAAGGACATATGGACTCTTACCCCTGCAAGTATTTGAGCACACATGTAGTCTTTTCTGATCCATTTCCTCTCTCTCTTCTCACTTCTCTTAGTCAATGTCTCTCTTCTTTTGAGGGTACATTTTATTTTTTTAATTGACTGAGATATTGGGGCATACTTCCATGAATCAAGCCCTAATAGTTTATTCCACCAGATCCTGTTCACTTGTTTTTGACCTTTATCTCTTTCTAGAATCATATGAATCAAGCTTTAATGGTTGTAGCCACCAAATCATGTTCGACTCCTTTTTAAATCTGAAGGGGAAAGAGAGGGGAATCAGAAGCACACACACTTTTACCTTCCAGTCAGAGGGAATCTGATCTAATGTATACCAAATCCCAAAGCAAACAATTAATGTCAGGATTAGTGTTGGAAATCAGCTTCGGTTCCTTCAAACTTTCTAAGCAAGTGTGATATAGTGGCAGGATGGTCCACTTTGGTATATTTAGTAATCTCTGCAAACAAACTTCTAAGAATGGTGCTTATAGCATGGTTAGTCAATAATAAATTTTGATCATAGTCCCCTTCTTGACTCAAGAAAACGTTTTAAAACTTATATAATTATAGTAAATAGAACTCGAAAACAATTAAATAGCATTAGCGAATCCCCCCCCAGACTTAAATAACACTATCCCTAGTGTAATCCGTCCCGGATTGGTTTAGGAAAAAAATCAAATCATAAGTAAATAGTTTAAGTAGAAAACTCGATACCTTTCTCTGTAAGAAAATGTCGATTGATGGTAGGCGGGTTTGGTCGATCAATGGTCGTGATCCATTGTTGACTGATGGTGCCTCTGTGGTGTCAATCAATGGTGGACTTAAACAGTTTGCAAAAACAAAGTAAAACTCAAAATAAATAGTATTATAAGTAAAAACTAAATAAAAGCTTACTAAACAGTGGGTTGCTTCCCACTCAGAGCTTGATTATAGTCTTAAGCTCGACGTTTTAAACTTTCTGACTAGAATGGAGGTGGATCAACACTTGGAAAACAGGTGTCTACATCTTCTTTGCTCTTCTGAAACCATGTACCAACGAAGCTTCTCATTTCCTCATCTCCTCTGGCTATCTCGTTCTTTATGATCTCCTTAGCAACCTCCACTGAATGCATTCTCCTTTGTAGATTCTCAATGATGTGCTGTAGCATTCTAAATCTGGCAGTTGTAGTCTCTGATATATCCTCAAGCTGCTGAGAAATATCTTCCTTCATCAGGCTCTGAGAAAAAGCAATCTCATCAAACTTGTCTGCTAATTGTTTTTCTTCTGCGGACTTCTGTCTGTCGAACTCAGTATCACTCAATGGCATGATGCTTCCGATGATCGATGTCACTCTGTCTGCTCCAATCGCATGTTGTCTTCAAACAATATCAAAATCTTGCTTCATCTCATCCATGTGTGTAGTCAAACCGTTGAGGCACTTGTCTATAGGATAATAGACATCATCAAGCCTCTTGTAGAAATCATCCAGTGACATCTATGGAGCGTTGTAGATCTCATGCACAATCTCATCAATCTCTGCTTTGTTGTATGTCTTTTGTTTCTGCATAGACATAGCGATCTTTGCTGCATGTTCTGGTAAATATATGCAGCTCTGCTCAAACATAGTAGCTCTCTCTAGAACTGCTAAGATGTCTTCTTCTTGCACATTCCCTACTCTTCCGTTTATAGCTCATGCCTTACCATTCTCATCTCTGTAGATGCAATACTCATCTTTCTTTTTCCAATGGAAAATTCTTCTGCCATCAGCATCATAAGCTCTCTTTCCATGCTCTATACAACCGTCGAGCAATAGTGGGTTTATCCAATCGATCGATCGTTGACTTTCTGAACCATAGGCATTAGAAGTACAAAACTGGTCTACCCTTGGAAAGGTGGTGTCGATCTATGCATGTTGGCTGTCATCGATCGATCTAGGATGTTTGTAAGTGTATAAATCATTATGGATCGGCTTGTTCTTCTGCTCCTCACTGTTGATCGATACTAGTACATGTGCGTCGATCGATGGCTGATGCTGTTGTCCAAATAAATTTCCTTATCCATTAGCCATAACAAGGACATTTGCTACATCCTCCTTAGGTATATGTAGAATTCTCCCATAAATAGCCCGTGCACGTCCTTCTGTGTCTCTACAAATTTCAAACTCATCTGGTCTAAGATAACCAACATATGTATCTTCTGCTCTAATTTCTTGTTCTGGTTCGCGTCTGATATCGTTCGATGGCAATGAGATGCCATCGAACGATGATCAATTATCCACTTTCGCGTTCATTACCCAACCAGCTTCCTCCAGTGCTAGGCCGCGAGACTCAGTCAGCTCTTCCTCTCTATAATCTGCATTGTATTCTTCGTAAGCTTCACCATATCCTCGGTATGCCTGAGGTGTGTTGATCGATGGTGTATGGTGGCCGTCGATCGATGCTCGATAATCAAAATGTTGACTGAAAAGGTTCCCAGCTCCATTAGCCATCACAAGTATATCTGCCACATCTTCCCTCGTGACATGTAGAATTCTGCCATCCATAGCTCTTGCGTGACCATCTGGATCTCTCATAATACCGACCTCATCTGGTTGTATATAACCATATTCCTTCTCACGTTCGGCTGCTGAGTCGAGCTCGGACTCTGAGTTAATACCAATATCGATTGATGGTGATTGGTTATCATCGATCGATGTCGATTTCCCTAGTTGATGGGAAACATGAAAATACCAGCCTCTTCCATAGCAATACCACGGTATTCAATTATCTCTTCTTCTCTGTAATATTCTTTGTAATCGAGATCCGCATGGTAGGTTTTGATCGGTCTCAAAGGGTGAGTTTCGATCGATAACAAGGGGTGGGTATCGAAACTGATTGTTGAACTTCAAGATCGTCGATCGATTGTCTGGGATGTGTATCGATCGATGCTCTATCTTCTGAATCCTCATTGAACTCATAATCGCAGAAGCATGTGGCCACAAGCTCTGCATCATTACACAATTCAATCAGGGTAGCTTTGTTCTTATTCGTAACAGGTTCATAGAAAATATTTTGATCAATTAGAGATATATACAACATGTTTAACTTCATATCGCATATAGCTCCCACAGTGGCCATGAATGCTCTCCCAAGTAGTAGTGAAGAGTTTCAATATATCCTGATGTCCATCACATGGAAGTCTATTGGGACTAGGGTGTTGTTAATCTGCACATGAATTTTTTTACCATCCGTCCTAAGTTCACTCTTGAGCAGTCTACAAATGTGAAAGAATCATTGGAGGATTCCACTTTCAAGTTCATCTCCTGTGCCATAGTCTTTGGCGTAATGCTCACTGATGATCCAATATCACAGAGGGCATTGGGGTTTTCGTTGTCCTTGATGAAGCATGGAACCACGAACTTTCCAGGATCAATTTTCTTCCTCAGACAAGTCCTCTACTTCATCTTCTCTCTAAGATGATTGAACATGATTTCTATATCATCATCCTGTCTCCCTTGTTTTTCTGAAGAACATCCAAAATATATGAGTATAATAAGCTTCATCAGAAGAAATATCTAGAGGAATTTTGAAGACTCTTTTAGCAAAGTTATCCATTTCTTTTTCATTGGCTTCTATGCGTTGATGTTTGGGGATCTTTTGCTTCCTCTTGGAGTGTCCCTAATCTTCTCTATCAAGATCCATAGCTCAAATGTATTTGTATTCTGTTCTGAAACCGTCACGGTCGGACACACAATTAAACTCGCATTGATAATCAACAGTCGAACTGGTTTTCTCATCTGTTGATCGATGCTCAGGTCGCACTGTCGATTGATACCTCTATCACTCTGTCGGTCGGTGCTATGAACTCTGTGTCGATCGACGTTAGTCGATTCACACGAAGCCACTGATACTGCAGGAATCATTGTCGATCGATTTTCATTGCTTGGTGTCGATCGACACCAATGGGAACTGCCGAATGACGTAAAACTTTCCACACACAAATCACATTCTTGGAGCTTCTCTCTCTCTTAACTTCCTACCAAAAATCATCATCAGACAATGAATTGACTTGGTGCTTCTTTACAGCCTCCATTTTCTCCTTAATCAGGCTCTCATGCCTCCTAATGGTCTCACTTGTTTGCTTCACTTGATTCTCCAACTTTTTCACATGGGTGTTGAGGTTTTCGAACTTGGTATTGAGGTTGAGGTAAAAACCATCTATTTTCCATTGAAATCCACAGTCATCTTCTGCTGTCCCTCTAATACTTTGTCAACCATTGCTTCGATCTTGCTTTCCTGAGCTTCAGGAGGAGGATTCTGGTAGTACGAAGATCCATAGGTCATGTTGTTGAAGGGCTTTCGCTGTGACCATTCCCATAGGAGTTCTTATTGAAACCTGGATTCTGTTGTCTCTGGAAACCATTCCCATCAATGTAGTTCACATCCCCTTCTTCAATTTCATCATCTCCAAACTTTATTGCTTCTACTTCTGCAAAAGTAACCTTCTTCTTGAGAAGTTTCTGAACATTATCCAGTTTTGTCTTGACCTCTTCAATATGCCCCTTGCTCACAGCTGGACTTTATTTCCTCCTCTCAAAATCTGTGTTCTTTGTATTGCTGATGGATGCCAGATTCTCAATCAATCTCGTAGCTACTGCTGAAATTTCTATCACTAGTTGTGTCCAAAGCCATCTGATACTGTACTAAATAAAGTTCTAAGAAGCTGCACTTCGCTGAACCCGTGATGTGGACAATCTCTCTGGTATGACTTGAATCTGATCGAGGAGTTTCCGAAAGACTCTGAAGGTTCTCGTGAAAAAGTAGCAATCTTGCTACTCAGATCTTCTGCTCTCGCGTCATCAAAGAAGTTACGCAAGAAAGCGTTCATGATGTCAGTCGAGGATGTTAGAGATCCTGGTGGTAGCTGCTTAAGACAATATGAATCTTCTTCAGCAAGTGAGTACTTGAAGAGCAAGTGAGTACTTGAAGAGCTTACAAAAGATATAGTCATCAAGGACTCCATTGGATTTAATAGCAGTCACTAGATCCTCAAATCGCTCCAGATGATCCATAGGGTTCTCATGTCGCAACCCATGGTAAGGCATATGCGCTACAAATCCGAAGAAAGCGGGCTTGATCTCAATATCGTTTCTCTGAAAAGCTAGAGGACGAATGGAGGACTGTTGGCGTAGAACTGGTCCTAGCAGTTGTAATCAGCCAGTGTTCTTTTAGGAACTTGGACATTAGCTTTAGGTTAAGCTACTGCAGCGTCTGCTTCTGTTTCTACTTCTGTATCAGGGATTACAGTCCCATGATCGTCTATCTTCTGACCTACCGAATTACGCAACTGACCGTTGAGGTCATGCAAGACTCCATTCTCGTCCTGAAACAATACTAAAGTCGCAACCATCTGAACTCGTATACTATTATTGATCAATGCGGGTAAGTTACTGTCAATCGATGCGGTATGATCAATGTCGGACAATGCTAGAGTTCTGATATCATTCGATGCTGTCCATAAAGAAGTGTCAGTCGACGCTATGTAGGTGCTGTCGATCGATGCTTGTCGTATTTCTTTGCGGATCGTACATTCAAGTTTCTCGGGGTCTGAGAATAATAGTTTTAGTCCTTTATTGCTCATTGTACTTTTTTGTATGTACCTGAAAAACAAATAAAAAGAAATATTTAGTAACTTGAAAGTAAAAACAAAGCTAGACTAAATCCTAGATATTAAACTAATGGCGATCAATGCTCCCCGACAACGGCGCCAAATTTGATACGTGTGTGTTTATTGTTCTAGCAGGTTATGAATATCTTAAACAATTAACTATCAAATTAACCATAATCTTAACACATAAATAATACTCTTGCCAAGAGAGATTAGGTGTAGTACTTAGGGATCGAATCCACAGAGAGAAATGTCACACAATAGATTTCTTTTTTCTAAAGATTAAGCTAGTTAAATACATATATTAGTAGCAAACAATCAATTTAAGGAAATATTCCTTATTAGGAAGTATATATGCAATATGAAAATATGACAATAATGTAAATATGTGATAGGACCTGATATTTACCACTATTGTACAATGATATCAAATCTATTTAGAGTCTATTATATGTTTTTGGAGTATTTTTTAGAATATTTTCAGGTTTAGGTACGTTTTGGAGAACTTTGGTGATTCTAGAGATTTAAGAGATGCAGAATTACGCATATGCTTCAGATGTTTAGCTATGGATGGATACCTACCCACGGCGTGATTGATCTGATATTTTTACAGAATATAGATATTTGATTTAGCTTTCCAATGCCACCGTTTTGAGATCAATCAGGATCCTACAGCTAAAGTTATGCTCGTTTTACTGGAGCACTGTATGTCTGCCTTGCGAGAGGAAGTTGTTGAGAGGATGAATGAGTGTCGATCGACGGCACATACTTACAATCGATCATCCTTTCCATCTATCACAGGAGTGATCCCATAAGACAGGCCCGAATTATTTTATGTCTGACTTAATCCCAAATGTCATGGGAAGTTACCAGAATACTCATGCACGAGTTTAGACATAATTTATATAGTTTTCTAAGCCATTGTTGACGGCTAAGCTTTATTTTATTCTTTGTCTTAAATTTTGGGAAGAAGATCAATTCTCCTTCAGAGATTGTTTGGAACTCCTTTGGTTTTATATTGATTTCTATATCTATTATTTATTCAGACTATGATTTGTGTTATTGCTTTCATGTCTGAGTAATCATCTTGTTAGGTTTAGGGATTTCATGTTCTTAATGTCAAACTGATAGTCATATGATTTCTAGGTTATCTATAGATCTATACACCAGGGTGACTTGTAATACTAAGATCTAGAGTAGTGGAATAACACGAGAGTGTGACTGATTGCTTGAACCTATAATCATAGGACAATTGAGATGCACGAGAGTGCAATTAATTAACGGAACCCGAGACCTGTGTGGATTAGATATCTAAAAGCATACGAGATTTGGTCTAGGATCTAGTTAAACATCATCGATATGTGTGTTAATACTTTTCTGAGGTAGCATCGATCGATACCCAAGCATTGGTATCGATCGATGGTCGGTCCTTGTTTGCATGCAAGAGCTGGAACATAGAACTTAGGAATCTGATTAGTAATTACATGCGAGAGCCGGATTAATTGCTTATTGAATTTGAGTTCTAGAATTTAATCTATAAAACCCTTAGCATCCTTGATTTGTGTTATAAATCTATTGATTGATAAATCCCTAGATCTAGATATTTCATCTTATTGTTATCAAAAAATCACCTTCGTACTTGTCTATTATTAGTTCTTTAATAAACTGTTTGCCTAGCTTAATCTTAACATCTATAGTCTATTGTGTGCCCACGCTCCATGTGGATTCGATCTCTAAGTACTACAATTGAACATCTTATTTGAGAGAGTAAAAAGTAGCTTATAGGGTTAATATGAGAGTGCATAATAAAAGTTGCATCAAATTTGGCTCTGTTGCCGGAGAGCAAGGATTCGCCATTAGACTCAATTTTTATTATTTAGTCTAGGTATTTTTTCTATATTAGTTTACTTACATAAAAAAAAAGTTTCTTCTATTTCAGGTACGTACTAGTACCAGGAAGCAATGAGGAGAGGATTTTTGGGTTCTTCAAAAAAGGAACCCGCTGATTCGCGCACGATCCATAAGTTTACGAGGGCAGTCGACACCCTCCAAGCAGTGATTGCTAGAAAAGAGAAACGAAAATCGATCGACACCAATACTTCACCGTGATACTAACATCACAACATCGATCGATACCAATACTTCACCATCAATCGATACTAAAATCATGACATCGATCGACACCCACACTTTGCCGTCGCTCGACGCCACTTGTGAGAAGATAGAGGAAACTGAAGTTCTTATGCCTAAGGCTGATGAGAATGGGATCTTACAAGACGAAGAAGGTCATCCTCGCAACAGTATAGGATAATTGATTAATGCACAAGGAGCTGTGATCCCTGATGTCATTGTTGTTGCTGAGATAAATGACTTCCAGAGGAGCTGTGAATGCAACGATTGGGCAGATCATAACTCTTTTTCAGGGTTTGCCTCATGAAGATTCGAAGGAACACATCGAAGAACTTGTGGATCTAGTCTCAAGGAGCATGAAGAATGAAGTGTCTGAATACCACATGCTCTGTAAGATCTTCTCATTTACTATCTCTGGGAGTGCATTTAGCTGGTTTAGTCGACTGGAACCACGATCTCTGACTCGCTGGGATGATATTGAAAGAGCATTCCTTTATGAATTTCTAAATGAGGCTGCAGCTTCTTGAGAAAAAGAGATCAACGATAAATGGGACAAGATCCTTGAAATTAGGCAAATTAAGAAAGAATACGAGATTCCACGACAGCTTCTCGAATACGTAGCAATGGGTATTAAGTATTGTGGCTCTGAGCCGAGCAAAGCAAAATAAGCTGATATTATCGATCCGACCTCGGCGTTAGTCGACACTAAGATCTCAATGTTGATCGACCCAAAGACCTTAGCATCGATCGACATTAACCCCGATTATCGATTGACACCACTCGACATCCATGAAAGATCGAGTTATCTTCAGGACATTGTAGACTCGACACTAGAGAGCACCGATGTATCAAGTTGTTATCATGCTCCGGATGTAGAAAGAAACATCACCATCGGAGCTCTCTTGGAGCCAAAAGATAAAGAACAACTTGGGTATTTGGATTCGAGTAGGATTGCCACTATGGAGCGAGAATAATGGTTTGAAGATATGCATCAGAACTCGAAGCAGAATTTTGATGACGATCAGCACACTTCGAGAATAGTTCTGGAAACTTTACCAAAAGCTAGCGTCGATTTACACCAACCCAATATCATCAATCGACAACCACCCTAGTGCATCGATCAACACCCAAAGCTCATCATTGATCTACCACCTAACTGACATTGATCGACACCCATTGTTGGACGAACAGCCGAGTTACATGATTGAACCTGGGCCAGTTGAGGAGATAATGCACGTGTTCAAGACCTCACATCTTGCTGTCCCTAAACATCATAGACCACCTATCTACACAGAAGAAGCTGATGGCTTTCACAAAAGAGTGAAGAGCTTACATGATCATGTGAAGATTGTGGTTCCATGCACTGTATTTGAAGTGGATTCTCCTATTCCATCAGATGGAAGTGTACATATGGATCCCTACGTTGAGGTATTTGATGATCCTCTTTATGCAGTAGTTTCTCTAATAGTATTGATGTATGAAGGTGACGTTGACCAATGACCATCGATCACAGCATCGATCGACACCATTATTGGTGAATCGATTGACGCCACCATTGGAACATCGATCGACATCAACAATAGAGCTTCGATCGACACTCGTCAAAAAGATCAGAGCAGAATGAGTTAGAAGTATTTTGTAATCTTTTTGATGGAGGCACCACGAGATTAGACAAGTCTGGGGGAAAGAAGATGAGGAATTGGGAGAAAAGAAAAATGATCAAGGAAGGTCCTCGGTTATCATTGATACCCCACTTTTGAGATGGTGTCAGGATATACAAAGTACGCAGCATATGTTTCTCGCAGCCATTTGCAAAGCTTCGAACACTCCTTATTGCTGAGATGATATAAAAATAGAAGAGACTATGGATGCTTTCACAAAAAAGGGTGATGAAGCTGAAGACATTGGATATTTGGAATTGTTTTGGAGCAAGCCCCCAATATCATCATAACTGAATCAGAACTCCAAAACGTCAAGCTAAAGACTATAACAAGCGTTGCATGGGAGGCAACCCACTGTTTAGTAAGTTTTTAGTTAATTTTTGAAAATATTAGTCTAATCTAGGATTTTATTTTATCATTGCAGGTTTACAAAAAAAAAAGAGCCCGAGGAAGATAGTTTGCACAGAGCATCGATCGACACTTGATCACTGTCAAACGATGGAGTAACCCTAGCATCGATCGATCGCTACTTAACTGTGTCGATCGATGGTCACCATCAGTAAGTAGGTATATCGTTTTTCCTTGTTAAATTTGGTCCTTATGATTTATTTTCGTCACTAATCTAAAACTGTATAACACTAGTGATAATGTTGTTTAAGTATAGGGAAGGTATTACTAATATTGTGTTCTATTTTGAGTTTTATTTTCTAAAATAAAATAAAATAAATAAATAAATAGAGGAGAAACTTCAAGGTATACCATCGATCGACACTGAAGAATAAACATCGATCGACCATGGATCATGACCATCGGTTGACACCATCCATCTGCCATCGATCGGCACTCTCTTACAAAGTATGGTATCAAGTTTCTCTCTTAAGCTATTTACTTATTATTTGGTTTTTCCTAACCAATCCAGAACATATTACACTGGGGACCGTGTAATTTATTTCTGTGGGAGGTTCGCTAACGCTATTTTTTAGTCTTATTTACTATATATATAAGTTTTTCAAAAAGTTTTATTGAGTCAGGGGATTGATCAAGATTTATTATTGACTAACCACACTTTAGCACCATTCTTAAAAGGTTGTTCGTAGAGATTACTAGAGATACCAAAGTGGATCATCTTGCCTCCATATTAAACTTGCTTAGAAAGTTTAAAGGAACCGAAGCTAATTCCCAACACTAATCCTGACATTATCAGCTTGCTTTGGGACTTGGTATATACTGGATCGGATTCCTTCTACAAGTCTGGAAGGTAAAAGTTTGTGTGCTTCTAATTCCCTTCTCTTTTCACTTCAGATTAAAAAAAAAGAGTGGAACAGGATTTGGTGGCTACAACCATTAAAGCTTGATACATATGATTCTATAAAGAGATAAATGTCATAAAGAAGTGAACATAATCTGGTGGCAAAAACCAAAGGGCTTGATTCATGGAAACATGTCCAAATATCTGAGTCAATTAAAAAAACAAAATGATACTCTCAAAAGAAGGGAGACATTAACTGAGAGAAGTGAGAAGATAAAGAGGAAAGGTATCAAAGAAGACTACGTGTGTACTCAGATACTTGCAAGGATAAGAGTCCATGTGTCCTTTGATCGGTACTCCCAGGGTAAAGCCTGCACTTTTATTATATACAAAGAAATGAAATCAGTAGAGGGGTGAGTCAAACTAGTATTTGCTAAGTTTTTCGTAGAATGGATTTGGTTGCTATAGTAGGATAGGGTATATAAAGTTTCTTAGACATTATGTGAGTCCTGAATTTTCAAACCTTTTTCACAGGCTGCCTTGTTTGCTTGAGGACAAGCAAAAGGTTAAGTCTAGGGGGAGTTAATAGGGCTTGATATTTACCACTATTTTGAGCTGATCTTTTGACATAAGATAGATATTTGAGTTAGATTTCCAATGCCACCGTTTTGAGGTCAATCATGATCGTACAGCCAAGGTTATGCCCGTTTTACTGGAGAGTAGTCTGTCTGCCTCGTGAGAGGAAGCTGTCGAGGGGATGAATGAGTGTCGATCGACGGAATGGCCTTACCATCGATCGACGGAATGGCCTTACCATCGATCGCCAGTGATCCCAGAAGACAAGCCCGACTTATTTTATGTCCGAATTAAGCCCAAATGTCATGGGAAGTTACCAGAATACCCCTGCACGAGTTTAGACCTAATTTATATAGTTTCTAAGCCATTGTTGATGGCTAAGCTTTATTTTATTCTTTGTTTTATGTTTTGGAGAGAAGATCAATTCTCCTTCAGAGATTGATTGGAACTCAATTGGTTTTATATTTATTTCTATATCTATGATTTATTCAGACTATGATTTGTGTTATTGCTTTCATGTTCTTAATGTTAAACTGAAAGTCATAATATTGCTAGGTTATCTATATATCTATACACCAAGGTGGCTTGTAATACTAGGATGTAGAGTAGTGGAATAACACGGGAGTGTGACTGATTGCTTGAACCAAGAATCATAGGACAATTGAGAGGCACGAGAGTGCAATTAATTAACGAAACCCGAGCCCTGTGCTAAGTAAATATCTAGGCGCATACGAGCCTTCGTCTAGGATCTAGTTGAACATCATCGATATGTGTGTTAATGCTTGTCTGAGGTAGCATAGATCGATACCCAAGCATTGGTATCGTTCGACGCTCGATCCTTGTTTGCATGCGAGAGCTGGAACATAGAACTTAGGTATCTGATTAGTAATTGCATGCGAGAGTTGGATTACTTTCTTATTGAATTTGAGTTCTAGAATTTGATCTATAAAACCCTCAGCATCCTTTATTTGTTTTTTGAATCTATTGATTGATAAACCCCTAGACCTACATATTTCATCATATTGTTATCAAATCAATCACATGCTCACTTATCTACTATTACTTCTTTAATAAAATGTTTCCCTAGCTTAATCTAAACATCTATAGTCTATTGTGTACCCACGCTCCATGTGGATTTGGTCCTAAGTACCATAATTGAACCTCTTATTTGAGAGAGTAAAATGTAGCTTATAGGATTAATTTGAGAGTGCATAATAAAATCTACAAGAATATGCTATTAAGCTAACTAGATGCAAATGTAAGTATTCTAGACCTAGGATTTCAAGCTTAATGGATTATAGGGAATAAGAAGAACAAAAATGTAAATATTCTATAAATCAAATATTAACTATTTCTGACCCTTTTAACTGCAACTCTCATATGCGAACAAAAGGAAAGACCATCGATCGATGACTAAGGTCTGATGTCGATCGACGGTGAAATTAGAAGGAAGTGTGAACGAGATTTGATAAGTTCACCAAGCTAATTAAACCAGCTCTTGCATGCGCCTAACAACCTAGTTCAATGGAATCTATTTTGGCACATAACCTATTCTCGTAATCGTCCATGTCCTACTTTTGAGATCCTAATTAGCTACTCTAGAATGCAAGCATTAAGCACAAGTCAATTGATGGATATTAACTTAACCTAGCAATCATACTTTTGGGATAATCCATGATTGCTATCATTCAACCCTAAATCTAATTAAATACTACTTAGACATAATCAAAGCAAGAACAATAATCTGAATATAATACATAGATAAAATACTGGGGTTCCAATACAAATCTCCCTTAAGGAGTTATGAATCTTCTCCCCTAAAAAATCCTAAAACTATAAAGTTTTCCACACACTTGTGCACAAAACTATGCACACACGTTTTGTGTAATACATAAAGCATAAATATAAAACCCTAAAATCTAGGTCAAACCTCGTCCAAGGCATCTTCGTCATTTATCTCTAACTTGGGCTTGAAATCGGTTGTCTGTGATTTGGCTGTCGAACGATGGCAAGTGTGCAGCATCAAATGACCTTGGTCTTGTAACATCGGTCGACGCCAAGGTAGTGTCGTCGATCGACGATTTTCTTGTACTTTGACTCTGTAACTGATCAGCTACAGATTCTTCTCCCCTAAATGATCCAAAAGCTCCAAGTATCTCCATATATCTCCAAAAGATATCTGGACTGTAAGACCCTAAAATATAGTCTAGACACACATAATAGACCTAGATAGAGCATGTAACATGGCCTAAAACTGGTAATGAATAGGCTATATCAGAAACTTTACCGACACAAAGCCAAAACAGGGGAAAATCAGAAGTCCTACTAACCTTCATGAGCATGTACCTCTTATTCCAACGATCTCCTACGGGCATGCCATCTTTGGTACCCTTCGTCGGCTCATAAACGACTAGTTAGCTATTTTGGGAACGGATGTGATGAAATTCTTTTTTACTAGCCAAGAGAGTCAAATATTATGCGTACAAAATCTCATGCATACCAAAAAATATACCATAAAACTCTCCCAACACCTGAACAACAATCAGAGTTTGCCAAGTCAGAGGATAAAGTTGTGAGGAGAAATACCAAAATACGACGAGACTATGGCTATCAGGATAAGTGTTTAAGTCATGCCTCCAAGAAGGCCTCATAGATGGCCATTCACCCGTTCCTCCATCAGAAGCCTGTTCAAACCTAGCAAGGCTCCAAAATAGACATAAGCAAGGAAAACTTCCTCTGGATCTTAGGAATATTTCCCTCTATAATTTTGGAAAAAAGTATGGTTCCTCAACCCCTAAGGAGGGTAATTTTTTAGAGGAGCTGGCGAAACAACTTTGTGATCGGCTTCGGAAACGCTACCCGATGAGGGAACACGATAAGAGAAGGGCTCCCGTAAAATGTCTAATTCTCATGCGACTACCTACGAACAAGGCAGGGAAATAAGAGAAACTTGAATTTCAGAAAATAGGATCCGTAGTGCGGGTATAGCAAGCGCTGCCCGAAAGGTGTATTTATATATTGAAATCCCACCAATATGAGAGATTCTTTTTCTCAAAATCCGAAAGCCGGATTGAAGATTTGCCTGCTTCCGAACAAGGAAAAAATTCCACAACAGACTCATAATATTCCACAAGCAAAGTCCATGCCCATTGCAGCAACTTACCGTCTAGACTTATGGTTCAGACCAGGAACCATCGACTAAAAAAGTGAGAAGATCAAAGTACCCAGTATAGTGCAACTAACGATCCCTTCATCTGATCAGACTACGCACCACTCAAAACATATCACCAAGGCCCTGCTCCAAGAAACGTGTTTCATCATTCACTGAAATGCGGGAATAGGATCATAAATCCTTCGAGAGTACTCAATCTCACCAGGCCCCGAGCCTGGAAAATCTTGTAAGCAGCAATTATTCCTCGACTAGTCACAACTGCTTTTTTATTACTGTGTTCATACATGGTACAGTCCTGAAAAGCCCAAAAAGGCACTAAAGAAAGGATGAGGTCCTACTCATGACAAATTTGTTGAGAAGGAACGATTCCAGTCAACCGAAGTTCAAATGTTATCTCCTTATTTCACCTGCAAAAACGAAAGATAAGGGAAACTGTTGGGGAAAATAATCAAGAATGTCATTATTCGTGCTTCCGAGCAGGACTCTGACCTACGATTCCTGCCTAAAGAAATCTCGGCTCCATACCCGACTATGTCCTTGCCTCCTAGTAAAATGGAAAATTATATTAAAGAGGTATTCTTCCATTTCTCAAAATATGGAAATATTAAAATAGTTTCATACTATGAACGACCTATATAAGGGGACACAAACCTTATAACAAGGGATCGAATATTTTATACTAGAAATAAGAGCTATGCGGCTAGAACTAAGGTTTAGAATACCAAACCAGCTATAAAAGATCACTAAAATACTTCTTTTTTTCTCATTGTTCTTGCTCATCTACGCTTTCTTCTCGTTTCCGTAGTAACAATAAAGTACCTGGAAACTAGACTCACAATTTGTATCACGTCATAGGTCCTATTCTAGTAAATCTGTAAATATGGTTCAGGTTCGGATGTAACACATCAATTTTGATTCTAATTTTTTATCACATTCTAAGATTCAGAAAGTAACAATATATCATTTGGATGCGGGTTTTCTCAGTGTGCTTCAGATATACCCAAAGTAAAATCTAAAGCTTAAAAGTAAAACATTAAATAAATACTTATTTATATAGAATTGTGTATTTAAGGTACTTATTAAAATTTTAAATACTTATTATTAGATATCTTATCAAAATAAATATGCAAGTGAATATGTAAAGTACATATTTATGTTTCAAATATTTATATTGCATATTAATTTGGAGATTCAGGTGGGTTCCTTTGGATAATTGTTTTTGGGATTTTTGATTTTTTTGGGGTTTTTCGGAACATCTGTTTGGGTTTAGTTAATAGTACTTCGAGTTCAGATATGTTTTATAATACCCTAAAAGAGCCATTCAAGTTTTTTTTAATAATTCATATCAGGTATGGATCGTTTTTTTTTTTTTGGGTTCAATTTGAATCTCAGCTTAGGGATTTTATGTCCAAGCCTATCTCTTACTATTTGTTTGACCTCGCCACTGAACTCTATAAGTGGCATGACTTTTCGGGTCATGAAGTCCTTTTCCAATCCTAGGGCATTGTCGGAGGCCAAGAAAATGATATTAGTGGAGTTTCCGTTGTCTACTAGTATCCTCTTTAGCAATAAAATCACCACCGTGAGAGACACGACCAGGACATCATGGTGAGGAGCCATGCATTTCTCCTACTATTTTGCAGGGAATCTTTTTGCATCGGTTCCTAGAAGCATGCGTTTTGCGTTCCGGTTCTTTTGGAATTTCCTAGTGCTTCAGGTTCTTTTCTGGCATCTGCATGTGTGATCCCTCTTACTTTTAAGCCACCATATATTACAATGATTACCCTATCATGTCGAGGTGGTGATGCAAGAGTAGTTCTGGCCAATTTACCGTTCTCTTCTTTATTGTTAAGGATATTCTTGGCTTTGTCAGAAAGGTATTACCGGAGGTGTCCTTTCTTTAGTAGCTCGTTAACTTTAATCTTCAGTGAGATGCAATCTTCCATTTTGTGACCGTATTCGTTGTGGATTCACAACACTGATTTGGGTTCCGGAATGTTTCTGGTGCTTTCATCTTCTGTGGCCACTTGACATGTGGCTTATCTACCTCAGAACATTGACCAATTCTGATTTTGAGATGGAAAAAGTAGAGATATCTTGCCATATCAACACTAACATTCCTTCAACTCTTGATATAGGTCGGCTATGGTATATAATATGATTCATGTGTCCTACCACTTTTTTGTGCTTATAATAAAGTGTATCATCTTTGTCGCTTTTATAGTTCTTCGTTCCCCTTAGTTCCTTCTTTTGGAAATGTTTGGATTGATTTGTGGAATATTCTTCCCACTTCCATGTGCCAGGCACAGGACAGAACACCATCCACGGTTCTGCACTGGTACTTTATCAGTTACTTGTACCTATCCCATCGAGCAGCATACCTCTCTTGAAGGCGGAGATGACGATAGAGGCGTTACATTCGAGGATGGATACTTTTCATGGTTGAAGTGCGCTATGTAGCTGCGCAGTGGTTCAGCTCAGAATTTTAGGATCTCATAGAGATCGTCTTCATTCTTTTATAGGTTCCTCCTGCTTGCGAATTTCTCCATAAACTAGTCGTTTAGGGATGTGAATGAGTGTATCAACACATTAGGCAGGTTGATGTACCATTGTAGGATGGGTCCGATCAGATTTGAGCAAACACCCTTACACATGGTGGCTTCCCGGGGCTCTTTCTGGATAATTATAGTAAGCATTTGTTGTTTGTATTAAGCCACATGATTATCTAGGTCAATGGTTCCATCATGCATTCTCATGTTTGGATACAAGAAATTTCTTGGAAACTCTATTAGGGAAATATTGTCTGCTGATAGGTTATCTGCGTAGGAATCATGTGCCCCTTTTCTGATAAGGGGAGAAACACTAGGAAGTATTTCTATAAGCGACCAAACAACTTGAAATTTCTTGGAGAAGACTTCTCCCACGTAAGCTGTCTCTTTTGATTTCTTTGTAGCGACTGCTTCTTGTATCTTCGTATTGGATTCCATGTCAGAGTTATCATCATCTTCAATCATCTTTACCTGGTTTGCGAAGGAAATATCGGTCCCTTCTATCGGTTCTCCATACAATGTTGGACCCCATCAAACCAAGCTACCTCCCTCAGTTGGAATCTCCAACGGAGGGATAGGTCGAACGCGGGTTTGAAACCTATGTTGCATATTTTCGGTGGTGTTGAGGGATGAGTTCTTGATATGCCCTAAAAAGATCACTCGACCGGTAAGGTATTGGATATTAAATCCGATGGAGAACTGATGGAATGAATGGTCGCATAGTAGTTGCGGAATGGCTACTGATATTCATGAAGCCAATTTGTTGCCTGATATGATGCACAGGTCCAAAAAAAAGGAAAACTCGATCCGTTGCTTGATGTGATGCACAAGTCCAACGGAAAAGAGAGTTTTTTTTGGAGCTAACCACACCAAGAAACAAGAGATGTTCTAAATCGAAGAACAAAGAGTAAAGACTCAAAATTTGAAAATAGAGCGAATGCTTTATATCTCATTAGGTTTACATACTTATACTAGATTGTAGTCAAAGACAATAATGAGAATTGTGGGAAAACAAGACATAGAAAAGATAAATTTGACTAGAACATGATTATTGAGTCAAACATGGAAAAAGATGAAGACTAGTTGATCAGAACCTTTGGCTATTCTTGTCTAGGTTTGATGTATCCTGATGCATGACCCGAGGTAAGGAGTAGTACGTACGTCGGACTGTCGGTACGATTAAATGGAAGTTTTTCACGAACGGGACTGGTCCAAATGTGGGATAAATCATCCAAAAGTTTCAGGATTCTTGCCTTAGATAAATTCTGATGAGAAAATTCCAGGTATTGATCGAACTCGTCGGTCAGTCCATCAGTACGTCCGTCGGGACATGCGGTACGGACAAAATGGGCTAAAAGATAGAAACTACGGTTCGATCGGATTCCTCTCGATCAAAGTTGGTTCTGGCTCGACCATCAGTCTTAGCTTGAGGAGTTGGTCGGGAAATACAGTTTGTGGTACGGTCGTCAGGTCATGGATCCAACCTTAGCTCTTTTCCAGACGTAAGCGGGTCGATCTGGTACACGGCTCAGTCAGTCTGTCCGGTACGGCCGGATGAGCGAACCTCGGTTGAAATAATTTGATCGTCCTGATCTACATCCTGAGCTGCTTCCATGTACTGAGGCACATCATTCCCTCCCTCTTTAAAAGGATTTGTCCACAAATCTAGATCATCTGCAAGAAACGGAGATAAATCAGAAACATTAAAGCTTGAAGATATGTCATACTTACCTTGCAAATCAAGCTGCTAAGCATTTTCATGGATTTTCCTAAGGATCTGAAAAGGACCATCGAACCTAGGCATGATTTTGGACTTTCTTTCTTCAGGATGAACCCAAAAAAGATCGCCCTCTTCAAAAACAACCTTCTTTTTCTTCTTGTTTGCTTTT
>CAJHQQ010004403.1:0-28932 GCA_905132885.1 Moricandia moricandioides | reverse complement strand
ATAGCATGTCATAAGACTGATGATGCATTGCATATAGCTAACTTGTTCTTTAAGGAGGTTGTTACGTTGCATGGCAATGCCTAGAACCATAGTTTCTGATAGGGACACTAAGTTTCTTAGTTATTTTGGAAGACACTTTGGTCTAAGTTAGGCACTAAGCTTTTGTTTTCTACTACATGTCATCCACAAACTGATGGGCAAACTGAGGTAGTTAATAGGACATTAGGAACACTCCTGCGTGCATTCATTAGAAAGAACTTAAGAACATGGGAGGAATACTTGCCACATTGTGAATTGCATACAATCATGCTATGCACTCTGGCTTCTAAGTATTCTCCATTTTGAAATTGTTTATGGGTTCAATCCCACCTCTCCTTTGGATCTAATGCCTTTACCTGAGTGTGAAAGGACAAGTCTAGATGGCAAGAAGAAAGCCGAGTTGGTTCAACAGATTCATGAGAAGGCTAGACAAAACATTGAGCAGAAGACCAAGCTGTATGAGAAGCAAGCAAACAAGGGGAGACGTGTGAGACCTTTGAAGTTGGTGACCAAGTTTGGTTGCACCTAAGGAAGGATAGGTTCCCCAACGAGAGGAAGTCCAAACTGATGCCAAGGGTTGATGGACCCTTTGAGATCATCCACAAGATCAATGACAATGCCTACAAGCTTGATCTCCAAGGTAAGTACGATGTATCAAATAGCTTCAATGTCACTGATTTGGCTCCTTTTGTTGTAGATGGACCTGATTTGAGGACAAATCCTTTTCAAGAGGGAGGGGATGATGTGATCATGGACCGGATCACTAAGGAGGACAATGAGGAGAGTTTAGATGAGCAACATGAAGCCACAATGCATCAACCATTTGATGAGGATGCTCTAACCATTCCTGAAGGTCCCATGACTCGTTCCAGAGTCAAGAAGCTCAAGGAGAATGTTGTTGGATTACTCACTTCACATCCACAACAAGAAGGTCTTGGACAAGGTTTGATCCGAGATGTCTTGATCACCATTCAAGCCATCTCTACACCAAACTGAGGTAGTGTCTAGGCAGACATGGAGTGCGTGCTCTTTTCCTTGCTTTTGGTTTTGTCCCACGAGGTTTTCCAGGAGGAAGGTTTTTAACGAGGCCACAACATGTCTACAAATCACCTAAGTGCTACACTCGGTCCAAGTCTAATAGAAGTTACTTGTTATTTCATTTTAAACTTTAGACTATAGTTTTTATTTCTTTCCTTTTTTGAATCATTGTCGAAACCCTAGAGGCATGTCTCTGGTTTCTTATTTAAAGGGTCCCTTATGCCCTATTGTACTCACGCAACCTTTTTCTATTGAAGTCATTCATCTTTTGCGGCTCTCTCTCTCTAAAAGAAGTGTGCCGAGTTCTGGTGTGTCATATCCAGAGTTAAGGGTGCTTAGTTTGGTGTGTAATATCCAAACCATTCATCTAGGAGTATCAAGAGTTCATTCATCCCTCTTGTGTCACCATCCGATCCACACGCCTTGAAGGACTTGAGTCTTTAGATTCGTTCTTGCAAGGATTATCCATTCCCATCAACCAAAGAGCATCCTAGGGACGCATCATGAGTCAACATATACAAGCCCCAAAGGAGCATCACTGGAACATGGTGAAGAGATTGCTCATGTACCTGAATGGATCAATCAACCAAGGAGTTTGGATGGGTTGCAACAAGAGTACTGAAGTGGTAGGGTACTGTGATGCTGATTGGGCTGGGGATAGGATGGATAGAAAGTCCACAACCGGTTTATTGCACATTCATTGGAGGGAATCTGGTCACTTGGAAGAGCAAGAAGCAAAAGGTGGTGTCATGCTCAAGCGCAGAAGCTGAATATAGAGCCATGCTGAAGCTGACAAATGAGTTAGTTTGGATGAAGGGCATACTGAAGCACTTGGGGGTTGATCAAGACACGCCTATGACCATGCATTGTGACAACCAAGCTGCCATCCACATTGCCTCCAACTCGGTGTTCCATGAAAGAACAAAGCACATTGAAGTGGATTGCCACAAGGTGAGGCAAATGATTGTATCCGGGGACATCTTACCTTGCTACACAAGGAGTGAGGATCAACTAGCTGATGTGTTTACCAAGGCAGCCAGACAGAAGACCATTGAGTCCATTCACACGAGGTTAGGACTCATTGATCTCACCAGAAGGAGCTGAGCCCCTTTGTCATGAGGTCTTTACTCTTTTCCTTGTCAAGGTTTTATCCCTAAGGAGGGTTTTCTTTGATAAGGTTTTTAATGAGGAAGATCTCATGGCATCCAAGCTTGACTGATTCCCATAGTCAAGCTTGAGGGGGAGTGTTGAATAAGCTGATTAATGATAGAGGAAGCATAGAGGATTTGGGAGGATTTGAGTTTGGGGTGTCCGTACAATTGGCCGTACAAAGGCCGTACAATGGCCGTACACCCAAACTTACCTTGAAGATGAAGTTACCCGGGGAAGAGGTTAATCGACCAAGAGTTACCTTGATCACTTACCACGCGGGAAGCTTGACCAAAAGGATAAGAGAGGCGCGTCTCTGACAGGCTGGCTCATGGCTGGAAGAGCATCTGGTCAAGATCCCTTTGGCATCAAACGTGTGGAGCTTCTGGTCCAAGCATTTCAAATAGACGCTCCTCCCCGGCTTGACCACACATGCTTTTGGTCTTTGTTAACGTTGAAACCTTATCCTAATCTCCTCTATATATTGTAAAGCTTGCTTATCATTAATCATAACGAGTATTTTCAGTCTCTCTCTCTTGTTTATCTCTCTACACTCTCTCATGGTTTCTCTTAAGTCTACCCGGATCTCTCTTCATTTTCTTGTCTAAGTCTCTCTATTCTCTCGATCCTTCACTCTTTCTTCTGTTTATACTCAAGTTTCTCTCAAGATTTCATGGTATCAGAGCCAGGTTACGTTAAATCTGGGTTGTGATTGTTGAAGAACTCAAGAACACACTTTTTGATGGAGGAAGTGTGAGAACCTCTTCTACACCCGGTGCTTGGTCCAAGGGAAAGTGTGCAGCCTCATTGTAGATGGAGGAAGTTGTGTGAACGCTGCGAGTGAGACAATGGTCCAGAAGTTGGGTTTGAAGGTTCAAAAGCATCCCAAGCCATACCGGTTACAATGGCTGAATGAAGAAGGCACCATGAAGGTCTCAAGTCAAGTTCTTATTCCCTTATCCATTGGGAGATATGAAGATGAAGTCTTGTGTGATGTGTTGCCAATGCAAGCTGGTCACATACTCCTTGGAAGGCCATGGCAATCTGATAGGCGTGTGATCCATGATGGCTTCACCAACAAGCATTCCTTTCTGTTCAAGGGCAAGAAGACTACTCTGGTTCCCTTGACACCCAAGGAAGTGCAACAAGATCAAGTTCAACTCCAAAAGAAGAAGGAGATTGATCCAAAACCGGCTGGAACTAAGCAGCCAAACTTCTATGCAAACATGGGTGATATCAAAAGAACTCTCAATTCTAAACAATCAGCTATATTACTTGTGTTTAAGGAGACTCTATTGAACTTAACTGACCCTACACCGGTGTATCCGAGAGAGATGGTTTCTCTTTTACAGGAGTTCCAAGATGTGTTTCCAGAGGACAATCCCATTGGTCTATGATGTGATCATGGACCGGATCACTAAGGAAGACAATGGGGAGAGTTTAGATGAGCAACATGAAGCCACAATGCATCAACCATTTGATGAGGATGCTCTAACCATTCATGAAGGTCCCATGACTCGTTCAAGAGTCAAGAAGCTTAAGGAGAATGTTGTTGGATTACTCACTTCACATCCACAACAAGAAGGTCTTGGACAAGGTTTGATCCGAGATGTCTTGATCACCATTCAAGCCATCTCTACACCAAACTGAGGTAGTGTCTAGGCAGACATGGAGTGCGTACTCTTTTCCTTGCTTTTGGTTTTGTCCCACGAGGTTTTCTAGAAGGAAGGTTTTTAACGAGGCCACAACATGTCTACAAATCACCTAAGTGCTACACTCGGTCCAAGACTATTAGAAGTTACATGTTATGTCATTTTTAAACTTTAGACTATAGTTTTTATTTCTTTCCTTTTTTGAATTATTGTCGAAACCCTAGAGGCATGTCTCTGGTTTCTTATTTAAAGGGTCCCTTAAGCCCTATTGTACTCACGCAACCTTTTTCTATTGAAGTCATTCATCTTTTGCGGCTCTCTCTCTCTCTAAAAGAAGTGTGCCGAGTTCTGGTGTGTCATATCCAGAGTTAAGGGTGTCTAGTTTGGTGTGTAATATCCAAACCATTCATCTAGGAGTATCAAGAGTTCATCCATCCCTCTTGTGTCACCATCCGATCCACACGCCTTGAAGGACTTGAGTCTTTAGATTCGTTCTTGCAAGGATTATCCATTCCCATCAACCAAAGAGCATCCTAGGGACGCATCAAGTGGTATCAGAGCAACTTTGGTTGGGAAGTACTCGTTCTCTCTTTGTTTCTGATTCTTGTTTGATTTCTTGTTTACTTTGGTTACTCGCATCCGTGTAGCATCTTGTGTTCCCGGTTGTGTTCTTTTGTGATTCAATCCGTGTTCATTCTAAAGTTAACTTGAATAAGCATTAGAACTCTTTTACCTTAGGGCTGCTCGTGACTGCATGAAAGTTTAGACAAGGATTTTAGACTTTCCTTATTTGGACTCATCCGGAAACCCTAGTGAGAGAAAAACCCTAGTCGCATACCTTTGCTTGTCGATTGCTTTGTGTCTTGCTCTGAGTTGTTTATCACCTAGAACACGAGTAAAAGAAGCTTGTTAGGTTGCTAGGAAAGCTTATAAGAGTTTAGGAAAAAGATTAGAACTTGTTCCATTTTGCTTGAACCGATTTCCTTTTCTTAGGCGATTTCCATTTCACTTTGTCTTGCTTTGTACGATTCCTTGTTTTTCCTTTTTTACTTGTTTTTCTTTTCCTTTTTGCTTGTCTCCTTCCCTAGAACTCTTTACTGGTTGTCTTGTTTGTATTTAAGCAGGTACAATGGTGTCCGAGTCTGAGGAAGAGGCTGAACTCGTCAGGAGAAACAAACTCCTCATGGAAGCTATGACCGAGAAACTTAACCAAAGCATGGTAGCAACCATGACCGAGATGATGAGAACCAATCTCAATGACATCAGAAGAGAGTTAAGAGAAGACATAAGGAGAGCCACTAGTCACTTACCAAACCAAGAGACTAGGAGAGAAGAGAGACCACAAGCGGCACACCAAGCACATCGCCAAGCCACTCGCCAAGAGCATGATGGTTATGAGGAGACTGATGACGAGTATGATCACCTCAGTGTGAGAATAGATGAACTTAGGTGTGAGAGTGATGTAGAAACAGAGTATGGTCGAAACTAAGAGAAAGAGAATGAAGAGATTAAGTGAGAATCAAAGAGAATGCAGTGAAGAGTATGAAAGTATGAGAGTGTTCTTGAGTATCAAAGAGGGTGAATTCGTGTGTAACCAGAGAGATTAGAGATAATGAGAGACTAAGAGAGTATGGAACCAGAGAATAGTGAAGAAAGAGAACTCCTCTTTGCTTAGAGGTTTCAGAATACACATGGAGTGGCTTTATAGCCAGATTACAACTTGCAACATATTAAACTATTGTTAAAGTACATATTTACTAAACTAATATTATTGTAGGGTTTCTGATGAAGCCAGGAGGATGCAGCCAAGGTGAATCTCGACCAGAGGGAGTGAGAGTGACAGGAGAGAGAGATGGGCACAGTCTGGTTGGGTGAAAGTGACAGCAGGCTCATCCTCTTATGCACATGTGACTTTTACTCTATTTAAATCCCAACTTGTCTGATCTCTCTCCAACGGCCTGATCTATATTTTAAACTTCAAATATGCTTCATAAGACTCAGCTGGACGAGTTCCCCACTTGCCTTGACTTCCAAGACACTCTAGGTTAGGATTTGATACTTGCGCGCCAAGACTGTACGGACAGATTCAAACTTGCTCTGGATGCTTCATCTTTGATGCTTGGTCTCTTCACCAGCATTATTTATCTTCATTCTAACACTCCCCCTCAAGCTTGACCATAGGAGATCCTTGGACAAGCTTGGAACCTTGAAGAAGCTCCCTCATTAAAAACCTTAGCCAGAAAACCCATTTGGGACAAAACCAGCTAAGGAAAAGAGTAGAGTTCTTCAAAGCCTAGGGATTGGCCAGTGAGCCTAAGGAACTTCAGACAACTCATGGTGGAGTCCTTAGGCTCTGGATCATGGCCTCAAATAATGGTACAAGTGTGAACTCCACAGCTTGCCCACATCAACATCTTGGATCACTTCTTTAGGCTGGTTGTGTCTCCCCCTTTCTTCTGACTACTCGCCACTTCAAGGAGTTTTAGAGACCACCAGCTTCTGCTTCATAGATCACCAAGTAAGGTACCTGATACATTATCCCAAAGGTGCATCAGTTCTTGAGGAAATGCACTCATCACACTAAGCTCAATAACAATTTAAGTACAAGGACAATAATGAATGTATTGAGATGAGTTTAAGGTGCTTCCCTTTCATAAGTATGGTGGGGAGTGAACTCCACTTGAATTCCCCACTTGGTAGACAATACTCAGATCATGGAAGCTCAATCTCATGCTTGGGACTGAGAATAATGAAGGACCAAGCTTGCATTGGGACAGTGAGTTCCTTGAGTCTTCTTTGATCTGGTTTATGATGCAAGTGTGAACTCCACAGCTTGCCAATGGCTTGTGGCGGCTGGATCTTCAGGATTGCTTCTTCATTACCCCTCCTCAAGCTTGATCCAGAGAGTATAGGGATGGACCAAGCTTGGAAGTGAGCAAGACTGAGCTAGGACCAGGAGCGCATCACCCCAACAGCTGCGCTTAAGTCAACCAGTTCCTCCTCCCTTGATCTCCTCTCCACTGCCTAGAACAACTCTTCCTTGTGTGTCTCTTGGAACCAGGAGCTCAACAACCAACTGGCCTGCGCTTAAATCAACCGGTTCTCTACACACAAGTGATCTCTCCATGGTCAGGAATATACAAACTCTGTAGGCTCTGAACTCATGGGCAAAGCCTTCTTCTTTGTCTTGGATTGGTGATGGACAGTGGACACCTCTTGTGTACCTGAAACAACACTCAAACTCCAGCAAGAATTAGACCACACAAGAGGATCAGACCTTGGTAACTCACCAAGTCTGATCCCCAACCTTTAAACAATGCAATGGCAGAAGCTAAACAACTCATTCAGTCCTAAACCATGCATATAATTCACTAAACTCTCAACCATGATAACTCATCAAGTACAAGACATTTAGGCTAATTTTTATGATCATTTAAGCAAACACAGATTATAAATGACAAAACAGTGACTAGAAAACTCATCTAATCAACCTAGACAATTCTTGAATGCAACAACAATTTATGGCAGTAGCTTAGACTAAGCAACACATCTAATCAAGCTACACACCAATGAATGCAACAAATGGCTAGAAACTAACCTAGACCATCAGCAATGCAATACAAGACATACAACAGGCACTAAGCAACTCGCCTAGACCATACAGCACACAAACAATAGAACTAAGACAAGAACTAGACAAAACATTGCTAGTAATCTCCTAGAACAATACACATGCAGCAAGCAACAATTTTAAGCAACAAAATACTAAACAACAAGCTTAGATCAGAAACAGCACAAACAATTATTCTAGGGCAGAAACTAGACATAACCATGCTAGAAAACTCCTAGAACAATGCATACACAATGTTTAAGCATCATGGGACAGAAACTAGGTTCAAAAACTCTAGTAACATTAAACTGTCCCTAAGATACTAAACACACACTCAACACAACCAGAAACAATTTAAACAATTAAACAAGCTCTTATTAGAGTTCAGGAGGTTAACTTACAGCCAAGGAACCTGAGCTAGTTCCTTGAACCTCCATGGCTGTGAATCACTTGAATTTGGAGTGTTTGAGGTGTGAATTGACTGTCCAACACCTCATCTTCTTGATTATCTCCTTCTGGTCAAGGAGACACTTCAAACCCCTCCTGTCCTCTTGCTGGTCGTGGGTTTTGTTGGTCAGAAACAGAGCTTCAGCATGGCTGGCCAGAGAATGATTAGAACAGCCTAGCTTTGATGCTCCTATAGTGACCTTTCTCCAAGAATGGTTTCTTCCATGGATTATCTTCAGCATTTTGGACCAGATGAGGTTGTTTGGTTTCTTCTTTGGACTCCTTGAAGTTTCTGAAGTCACCATTCCATTAGGGCTCTCCATCTTAGAGAGTTTGGACCAGTGGACAATAGAACGTACCAACTGGTTTACAAGAAAGAACTTGAATCTGGACTTTGATGAAGCTTGCTGGACTGAGCTGAAGCTTTCTTGAGTTCCAGAGATTAAAGACCTCCTTTATCTTGAGTTCTGGTGAGATTTTTCCCTCCTGGAAAACCTTTGGACCAGAGGATACAAGGATGGAACAAAACAGAGTTTGAAAGAGATGATTGAACAGAAACAGTTTTGCGGAAGCTTTATAGGTTTTCAGGAGCTTGAGAGCTCTGATACCATGTGAGAATAGATGAATTTAGGTGTGAGAGTGATGTAGAAACAGAGTATGGTCGAAACTAAGAGAAAGAGAATGAAGAGATTAAGTGAGAATCAAAGAGAATGCAGTGAAGTGTATGAAAGTATGAGAGTGTTCTTGAGTATCTAAGAGGGTGAATTCGTGTGTAACCAGAGAGATTAGAGATAATGAGAGACTAAGGGAGTATGGAACCAGAGAATAGTGAAGAAAGAGAACTCCTCTTTGCTTAGAGGTTTCAGAATACACATGGAGTGGCTTTATAGCCAGATTACAACTTGCAACATATTAAACTATTGTTAAAGTACATATTTACTAAACTAATATTATTGTAGGGTTTCTGATGAAGCCAGGAGGATGCAGCCAAGGTGAATCTCGACCAGAGGGAGTGAGTGTGACAGGAGAGAGAGATGGGCACAGTCTGGTTGGGTGAAAGTGACAGCAGGCTCATCCTCTTATGCACATGTGACTTTTACTCTTTAAATCCCAACTTGTCTGATCTCTCTCCAACGGCCTGATCTATATTTTAAACTTCAAATATGCTTCATAAGACTCAACTGGACGAGTTCCCCACTTGCCTTGACTTCCAAGACACTCTAGGTTAGGATTTGATACTTGCGCGCCAAGACTGTACGGACAGATTCAAACTTTCTCTGGATGCTTCATCTTTGATGCTTGGTCTCTTCACCAGCATTATTTATCTTCATTCTAACACTCAGCTCATCTTCAAGAAGACCTAGACGTGCCCATGAGAGAAGAGTGAATCAAGGAGATGAACTTGCCGGTTTGAAGATCAAAATACCCCCATTCCATGGCAAGGCTGATCCGGATGCCTATCTTGAGTGGGAGAAGAAGATTGAGCTAGTCTTCCAGTGCAAGCAATACACCAACCACAAGAAGATTCAAATTGCTGCCACTGAGTTCTATGACTATGCCTTGAGTTGGTGGGATCAATACCTCACAACTCGTAGAAGGAATGGAGAGGAACCGGTTGAGACTTGGACAGAGATGAAGTCAATCATGCGCAAGAGGTTTGTTCCAAGCCATTACCTTAGAGACTTGCACCACCGGTTGAGGAAGCTTACACAAGGTTCTAGATCAGTGGAGGAGTATTACCAAGAGATGGAGTTGCTTATGTTGAGGGCCAACATATCAGAGGATAGAGAAGCAACCATGTCAAGGTTCCTTTGTGGCTTAAACCGAGAGATACAAGACAATGTTGAGATGCAACATTATGTGGAGCTAGAAGAGATGCTACACAAGGCCATTCTTGTTGAGCAACAACTCAAGAGGAGAGGGCACTCACGCAATCAGTATGGCTCCAACCGGTTACACCACAACAAGGAAGAGAAGACACCTTATGCTAAGGAGTCTAAACCATTCCAAAAGGACAACAAGTCCTATCCAAGAGAAGAGGCCAAACCGATCAGTGCTCTTGACAAGGGCAAGGGCAAGGTTGAGGCATCTAGTTCCAGAGCTCGTGATGTCAAGTGCTTCAAGTGCCAAGGAAGAGGACACTATGCCAATGAGTGTACCAACAAGAGAGTCATGTTCTTGCGAGAAGATGGAGAGTACACCTCAGGAGAAGACAACACCGAGTCTGACCAAGAAGACACTGAGGAAGAGCTTGAAGAAGGACCAGTCCAGGGGAAGCTTTTAGTAGCAAGAAGACTTCTAAGCTTGCAAAACAAGGCTGAGGAGCTAGAGCAGCGTGAGAACCTCTTCTACACCCGGTGCTTGGTCCAAGGAAAAGTGTGCAGCCTCATTGTAGATGGAGGAAGTTGTGTGAATGCTGCGAGTGAGACAATGGTCCAGAAGTTGGGTTTGAAGGTTCAAAAGCATCCCAAGCCATACCGGTTGCAATGGCTGAATGAAGAAGGCACCATGAAGGTCTCAAGTCAAGTTCTTATCCCCTTATCCATTGGGAGATATGAAGATGAAGTCTTGTGTGATGTGTTGCCAATGCAAGCTGGTCACATACTCCTTGGAAGGCCATGGCAATCTGATAGGCGTGTGATCCATGATGGCTTCACCAACAAGCATTCCTTTCTGTTCAAGGGCAAGAAGACTACTCTGGTTCCCTTGACACCCAAGGAAGTGCAACAAGATCAAGTTCAACTCCAAAAGAAGAAGGAGATTGATCTAAAACCGGCTGGAACTAAGCAGCCAAACTTCTATGCAAACATGGGTGATATCAAAAGAACTCTCAACTCTAAACAATCAGCTATATTACTTGTGTTTAAGGAGACTCTATTGAACTTAACTGACCCTACACCGGTGTATCCGAGTGAGATGGTTTCTCTTTTGCAGGAGTTCCAAGATGTGTTTCCAGAGGACAATCCCATTGGTTTACCACCATTGAGAGGGATTGAGCACCAGATAGACTTTGTGCCAGGATCAACACTTCCAAACCGTCCAGCATATAGAAGCAATCCGGTTGAGACCAAAGAGTTGCAAAGACAAGTGGAAGAACTCATGGAGAAGGGCTATATCCGGGAGAGTTTGAGCCCATGTGCTGTGCCAGTGCTCCTAGTGCCTAAGAAGGATGGTACATGGCGAATGTGTGTTGATTGTAGATCAATCAACAACATCACAGTGAAGTATCGCCACCCTATCCCTAGACTTGATGATATGCTTGATGAATTACATGGTTCTTGCATCTTTTCTAAGATTGATTTAAAAAGTGGTTATCATCAGATTAGGATGAAAGAAGGAGATGAATGGAAAACTGCATTTAAAACTAAGCATGGATTGTATGAATGGTTAGTTATGCCATTTGGATTAACCAATGCACCTAGTACATTCATGAGGTTAATGAATCATGTGCTTAGATCATTCATAGGCATCTCGGTTGTAGTATACTTTGATGACATCTTAGTGTATAGCAAGAACCTAGAAGAGCATTTAGATCATCTTAAGGCTGTCTTGAGTGTTCTAAGGAGTGAGAAGCTTTATGCCAACCTAAAGAAGTGCACCTTTTGCACGGATAACTTGGTTTTCCTAGGCTTTGTTGTGAGTGCAGATGGAGTTAAGGTTGATGAAGAGAAGATCAAGGCAATCAAGGAATGGCCGAGTCCAACCTCAGTAGGAGAAGTGAGGAGCTTCCATGGACTTGCCGGCTTCTATAGAAGATTTGTCAAGGACTTTAGCACCATTGCAGCTCCCTTAACTGAAGTTATAAAGAAGGATGTTGGTTTCAAGTGGGGAGTGTTGGAATTCATGAGTGTTTGTCTCATGTCAAGAAAGTATTCAGTTAACTTGTAACTGAATCCTCTTCAACCATACAACAGGAACTCACCATTCAAAGGAAGACACAACCAACAGGTGGTTGAATCCTCTTAAACAGCCTACACTATAACCAAGATCCTAGACAGTAAACTGGTTATGTGTGGCAAAGAATCTCTAGTTTGAATCTATCCTTCTGAAGTAACACAACACTTTGAGTTTGTGTACCTAAGATGAAGAGGATTTAGAATCAGTAATCTAGAGCTTAAGAGGAGATAGAGAAGAGTTTAGACTGGGTTTTACAAGTATTAGGCTGCCTTAAGAGAAAGAGAGTTAAGGCAGCCTCTAAACCATAACTCTAAACTCCTTACATTGTGAATATTGCTTAGACACAAGCAAGGGAGAGAGAGCCACGAAATTAGACTGAGAGAACTTGTATTGATACTGGATGAATGTTACAAGTGATGGAGAAGCCATTAAATAGGCAATACACAAGACTAAACAATTACTAAAACATTGAAACATAAACAAATAATTCTGTATGGGATGAGAAGAGGCCAAAGGGGATACAGCCAAGGGGAGGCACGTCCAGATGAGGAGAAAGGGACAGGAGAGAGGTTGGCACAGCCTGCTTGAGTGAAAGTGACAGGCCAGCTGCTTCTCCAAAGCAACCCATGTGACTTCTTCTTTTCAAATTCAAACCTGCCTCTCTTATTTAAATTCAAACATGTTTTCTTGACTTCTCAAAGTTTCCCACGTCCATATTATGTCTCCCCAACTACTTTCTTGCCTTGCAAGATAAGCTAGGTCAAGATGATAGCTTGTGGAGCAAGATTGTGCATACAAGCCCAAATCAGTTTCTCTTGATGCACTTGTCTTTGATCATGAACAAACTCCTTTCCTCTGGTTATTCTCTTCTTCATTTCAACACTCCCCCTCAAGCTTGACCATAGGAGATCCTTGGGCAAGCTTGGAACTGAGAGTACTTGCCTCATTAAAAACCTAAGTGTAGAAAAACCTCATGGGATAAAACCATCACTTAGGGAAAAAGAGTGCAACTACCCTCAGCCTAGAGATTGGCCAGTGGGTTTATGAGTCTTATGATATAGTTTAGGGACTCATAAACCCTGGATCATGGCCTTACTTAAATGACAAGCAGACACCAATGCCTTCCTTGCTTCACACTCAAAACTGCTTGGAACTCTCGATGTGGCTGGTTCTTAGTCTCCCCCTTTCTTCTGACATCCTGCCATCATCACAGGGTTTGTTCCACGACCAGACTCTTCTCATGAGGTCCAAGTACCTGATTCAAACAATGCACACACACCTGCATCAATTCTCAAGGGGCAAACCTATTCAAACAAGAATAAGTATAGTTTTAGGTACTTCCCTTGCATAAGTTTATGAAGAATGGACATTGGCTTCTCATATTAACACCCCTCCTCAAGCTTGACCTGAGAATGAGAGTATGTGTTCAAGCTTGGAAGATGAGAGCCAATGATGATCACCAATGCCTTGAGACCACAGCCTCTTGGCTTGAAATGTGGCCTTTTCTCTTGAGTGTACTTCCTTTCCACCCTCTTGGCATCAGGTAAGTCACTTCTGAGCAATCTCTCCATGGTTCAGGAATATACATCTTGTGTAGGCTCTGAACAACATGGGCAAATCTCCATGGTCAGGAATATGCATATTGTGCAGGCTCTGATCAACATGGGAAACCTGTCAAACCAACACTAAGACAAGCATCAGTAGACAACAAGAGATCAGAGAATGGGTTTTCACCAAGTCTGATCTTTAAAAACACATTTCAAACAAGTACAACAAGCAGTGGACAGATATCTTCATGATTCTATCCTAGCAACACTTCTCTGAATCCTAATCATCAAGACTAAGCATTCAGGCAACAAGACAATTATTTTCCCAAAAGACAGAAGCAAGACTATTCTTTCAAGATAGCTTAACTTCAAGACAGTTTAACAACCTTAGGTAGATTCTAAACAAGATTGTGAGAATAGAGATTTGAGTAACCAGAGTATAAGTAGAGAGTAGAGAATGATGTAACCAGAGTATTAGTAGCCAGAGAATGGGAGAATTATGGAGAAAGTAACCTGAGAATCGAAGAATGAGAGAATAGAGAACATAGAATTTGCTCAAGAGTTCTAATGGACAGAGTTTTGCTCTGTTTTCTTGAGTTTTACGGAAGCATAAACAGCCAGGAGCATCCATTACTCATCAAGAGTTTGGTGCTTTAGTAGCTGAAACACAATGGACCATCGAACAATTAATTTGCTCACTGATCTTAGACAAGTGCCACTAGAATAACTCATGAACTGATGTTTTCCAGGGCTTGCAACAAGAGAACCATCAGAATAACACATAAACAAGTGTTTTCTATGGCTCACACAACAAAGAAACCAATGGATCAAAACAATTTGTCCACTGGTCAAAGAGATGCTCCATAAAGAACAAGCTATTATCCAATGGATAAAGCATAATGGTGAAGCATTTTCTAAATCTTTCTCTTCCTCAAGCTTGATTCAAGATACTAACACAAGTACTGACCAAGCTAACACTATATCAGAGTGGGAGAGAAAATATTTATTAAAAAACAGAGAGAAAATAGGTGAGTTTAATCCCAAGGAAGAGCAACAAGGCTCTGATACCATGTTGGAATTCATGAGTGTTTGTCTCATGTCAAGAAAGTATTCAGTTAACTTGTAACTGAATCCTCTTCAACCATACAACAGGAACTCACCATTCAAAGGAAGACACAACCAACAGGTGGTTGAATCCTCTTAAACAGCCTACACTATAACCAAGATCCTAGACAGTAAACTGGTTATGTGTGGCAAAGAATCTCTAGTTTGAATCTATCCTTCTGAAGTAACACAACACTTTGAGTTTGTGTACCTAAGATGAAGAGGATTTAGAATCAGTAATCTAGAGCTTAAGAGGAGATAGAGAAGAGTTTAGACTGGGTTTTACAAGTATTAGGCTGCCTTAAGAGAAAGAGAGTTAAGGCAGCCTCTAAACCATAACTCTAAACTCCTTACATTGTGAATATTGCTTAGACACAAGCAAGGGAGAGAGAGCCACGAAATTAGACTGAGAGAACTTGTATTGATACTTGATGAATGTTACAAGTGATGGAGAAGCCATTAAATAGGCAATACACAAGACTAAACAATTACTAAAACATTGAAACATAAACAAATAATTCTGTATGGGATGAGAAGAGGCCAAAGGGGATACAGCCAAGGGGAGGCACGTCCAGATGAGGAGAAAGGGACAGGAGAGAGGTTGGCACAGCCTGCTTGAGTGAAAGTGACAGGCCAGCTGCTTCTCCAAAGCAACCCATGTGACTTCTTCTTTTTAAATTCAAACCTGCCTCTCTTATTTAAATTCAAACATGTTTTCTTGACTTCTCAAAGTTTCCCACGTCCATATTATGTCTCCCCAACTACTTTCTTGCCTTGCAAGATAAGCTAGGTCAAGATGATAGCTTGTGGAGCAAGATTGTGCATACAAGCCCAAATCAGTTTCTCTTGATGCACTTGTCTTTGATCATGAACAAACTCCTTTCCTCTGGTTATTCTCTTCTTCATTTCAACAGGGAGAAGCACAAGAGAAGGCTTTCCAGAGCCTAAAAGAGAAGCTTACTCAATCACCTCTTCTTATGCTTCCTGACTTCTCTAAAACTTTTGAAATAGAATGTGATGCATCAGGAATTGGTATTGGTGCCGTGTTGATGCAGGATAGGAAACCCATTGCATACTTCAGTGAGAAGCTTGGAGGAGCCACACTCAACTATGCCACTTATGACAAAGAACTCTATGCCTTGGTGAGGGCATTACAAACGTGGCAACATTACTTGTGGCCCAAGGAGTTTGTCATCCACACTGATCATGAGTCCCTCAAGTATCTAAAAGGGCAGAGTAAGCTTAGCAAGAGACACGCAAGGTGGGTTGAATTCATTGAGACCTTCCCATACGTGATCAAGTACAAACAAGGTAAGGAGAATGTAGTTGCTGATGCACTATCTCGGAGGTATGTTCTCTTGACAACTTTAGATGCTAAGTTACTTGGATTTGAGCAGATAAAAGATATGTATGATACTGATCTTGATTTCAAGGAAGCTTATGCTTCATGTGCTAAGTTTGCCTCAGGGCATTACTTTAGAAAGGATGATTACCTATTCTTTGACAATAGATTGTGTGTGCCTAATTGCTCTTTGAGAGACCTATTTGTCAGGGAATCCCATGGGGGCAGTCTAATGGGACACTTTGGGATTGCCAAGACCTTAAAAGTTTTACAGGATCACTTCTATTGGCCGCATATGAAGAGAGATGTGGAGAGGATATGTGGAAGGTGTGCTACTTGCAAGCATGCCAAGTCCCAAGTTCAAAACCAGGGTTTGTATACTCCTTTACCTATTCCTCACCATCCCTGGAATGACATTTCTATGGACTTCATTGTTGGTTTGCCTAGGACTAGGACTGGAAAGGATTCTATCTTTGTTGTTGTTGATAGGTTCTCTAAGATGGCACATTTCATAGCATGTCATAAGACTGATGATGCATTGCATATAGCTAACTTGTTCTTTAAGGAGGTTGTACGTTTGCATGGCATGCCTAGAACCATAGTTTCTGATAGGGACACTAAGTTTCTTAGTTACTTTTGGAAGACACTTTGGTCTAAGTTAGGTACTAAGCTTTTGTTCTCTACTACATGTCATCCACAAACTGATGGGCAAACTGAGGTAGTTAATAGGACATTAGGAACACTCCTGCGTGCATTCATTAGAAAGAACTTAAGAACATGGGAGGAATACTTGCCACATTGTGAATTTGCATACAATCATGCTATGCATTCTGCTTCTAAGTATTCTCCATTTGAAATTGTTTATTGATGCGTCCCTAGGATGCTCTTTGGTTGATGGGAATGGATAGATCCTTGCAAGAACGAATCAGAGACTCAAGTCCTTCAAGGCGTGTGGATTGAATGGTGACACAAGAGGGATGAATGATCTCTTGATACTCCTAGATGAATGGTTTGGATATTACACACCAAACTAAACACCCTTAGGCTCTGGATATGACACACCAGACTCGGCACACTTCCTTTAGAGAGAGAGAACCGTATAAGATGAATGTAACTTGTTTAATAAAAGACTGGATGATTACAAAAGGGTGTAGAGAACCCTTTAAATAAGAATCCAGAGACAAATCCTCTAGGGTTTCGACAATGAACCAAAAAAGGAAAGAAATAAAACTATAGTCTGAGCTTAACATAAATTTAGAATGAAATAAAAATGGAACTTCATGTAGTCTTGGACCGAGAATAGCACTTAGGTGATGTGTAGACAAGTTGTGGCCTCGTTAAAAACCTCCCTCCTGGAAAACCTCGTGGGACAAAACCAAAAGCAAGGAAAAGAGCACGCACTCCATGTCTGCCTAGACACTACCTCAGTTTTGTGTAGAGATGGCTTGAATGGTGATCAAGACATCTCGGATCAAACCTTGTCCAAGACCTTCTTGTTGTGGATGTGAAGTGAGTAATCCAACAACATTCTCCTTTAGCTTCTTGACTCTGGAACGAGTCATGGGACCTTCAGGAATGGCTAGAGCATCCTCACCGTATTGAAATAAATAAAGGGATGACTAGAAGAAGAAGCTGGTTGATGATCCAAGGATAAGTTCATAAGAGAAGGCAATTTGGTTCGGTTTGTACAGACTTGATCCACAAGCTACCACTTGACCTAACCTGACTTGCAAGGCAAGGAATAAGTTGTGGAGACTAATATGGACGTTGGGAACCTCTAAGAAGTCAAGGAAACCAGTTTGAATTCAAAAGAAAGGATCTGGTTTGAATTAAGCAAGAAGGAGTCACATGGGTGCATAAGGAGTTGTGTAGAGCTGTCACTATCACCAAGGAAGGATGTGCCTCACGTCCTGTCCCTTTCTACTCTTCCTGCACGTCCAGACCTTGGCTCTATCCCCTTTGGCTTCATCTTATTCCTACAGAATTATTTGTTTATGTTTCCCTGTTTTAATAATTGTTTAGTCTTGTGTATTGCCTATTTAAAGGCTTCTCCATCACTTGTAACATTTATCCAGTATCAATACAAGTTCTCTCAGTCTAATTTCGTGGCTCTCTCTCCCTTGCTTGTGTCTAAGCAATATTCACAATGTAAGGAGTTTAGAGTTATGGTTTAGAGGCTGCCTTAACTCTCTTTCTCTTAAGGCAGCCTAATACTTGTAAAACTCACTTAAACTCGTCTTTATCTACTATTCTTACTCTAGCTTACTGATTCTGATTCCCATTCTCCTTAAGTACACAAACTCAAAGTATTGTGTTGCTGCAGAAGGATAGATTCAAACTAGAGCTTCTTTTCCACACATAAACCAGTTTACTGTCTAGGATCTTAGTTATAGTGTAGGCTATTTAAGATGATTCAACCACCAGTTGGTTGTCTCTTCCTTTGAATGGTGAGTTCCTGTTGTATGGTTGAAGGGGATTCAGTTACAAGTTAAATGAATACTCTCTTGACATGAGACAAACACTCATGTATTCCAACATGGTATCAGAGCCTTGTTGCTCTTCTTTGGGATTAAACTCACCTATTTTCTCTCTGTTTTGAATAAATATTTTCTCTCCCACTCTGATATAGTGTTAGCTTGGTCAGTACTTGTGTTAGTATCTTGAATCAAGCTTGAGGAAGAGAAAGATTTAGAAAATGCTTCACCATTATGCTTTATCCATTGGATAATAGCTTGTTCTTTATGGAGCATCTCTTTGACCAGTGGACAAATTGTTTTGATCCATTGGTTTCTTTGTTGTGTGAGCCATAGAAAACAGTTGTTTATGTGTTATTCTGATGGTTTCTCTTGTTGCAAGCCCTGGAAAACATCAGTTCATGAGTTATTCTAGTGGCACTTGTCTAAGATCAGTGAGCAAATTAATTGTTCCATGGTCCATTGTATTTCAGCTACTAAAGCACCAAACTCTTGATGAGTAATGGATGCTCCTGGCTGTTTATGCTTCCGCAAAACTCAAGAAAACAGAGAAAAACTCTGTCCATTAGAACTCTTGATCAAATTCTATGTTCTCTATTCTCTCATTCTTCGATTCTCAGGTTACTTTTTGAAAGAATTTGATCAGGTTCTGGCTGATTTTCTTCACTAGGCTCTCCCATTTGAGTCTCAGTTTCTGAATCAGATAGAATTTCATCAGATGGCACTCCATCTTGATCATGAGCTACTGAGTTCTCCTCAGATTGAGTTTGAGCTTCTGATTGATCACCACTTTCATTGCCCCCCTCATGATCAGGATGAGTGACTCCAATGTCTTCCTCAGCCTCTGGAACAGTATGGGTGGGAGCCTCCTTGGCTGGTTCAGGCGCTCTTGGTAAACTGATGCCTAGCCTTTCCATAATAACTCTCAGATTGTTAGCTCTATCAGAGGCAGATTGAGATAGATCCTTGAGCTCTTCCCAACTCTTCTCATCATAATAACCTCTTGATTCCATGAACTTAACATCTCTGGAGACCAGAACTCTCCTTGTTTCTGGAACATAACACTTGTATCCTTTCTGATGCGTGGAGTATCCAATAAACATTGCCTTTGTGCTTCTGGCCTCTAGCTTGTTGCGTAGTTCTCCTGGAATCAAGACAAAACACACACACCCAAACACACGCAAATGGTCTATAGATGGCTTAGTTTGGTTGAGTACCTTATAAGGAGTATCATCAAGAAGTATTTTGGTGGGTGTGCGGTTGATCAGGTAGGTGGCTGTAACAACTGCATCTCCCAAAAACTTCTTAGGTACATTTGTATGAAACATTATGCTCCTGGCTACTTCCATCAAGTGTCTATTCTTCCTTTCTGCCACGCCATTTTGCTGAGGTGTGTAAGGGCAGCTGGTTTGGTGTATGATTCCATGATGTGATCATGGACCGGATCACTAAGGAGGACAATGAGGAGAGTTTAGATGAGCAACATGAAGCCACAATGCATCAACCATTTGATGAGGATGCTCTAACCATTCATGAAGGTCCCATGACTCGTTCCAGAGTCAAGAAGCTTAAGGAGAATGTTGTTGGATTACTCACTTCACATCCACAACTGAAAGTTTAAGAAGATTTGAGCTAAGTATTGTGAAGAACCATGAAGAACAATGAAGAACAATGGAGAGAGAGAGAGGGAAATTCGTGACCAGAGAGAGAGAGATGAGGAAAATATGTTTCCTTGCTGAAAATAGTGTATGTATACAAGATATAAATAGCCAAACACTCATAGCAAGTTGATTAGCAAATAAAATAAACAAATAGGAGAGAGAGACTGGCTGGGGCAGACTGTGGCTGGATCAGACTGTTGCTGGGTCAGACTGTGGCTGGATCAGACTGTTGCCGGGTCAGACTGTGGCCGGGGCAGACTGTGGCTCGTCCAGACTGAGCTGAAAGTGACTTGTCCACACAGATTCAAATTCCTTGGACCACTTGTGACTTCTTCCCCCTTGGTCTCCAACTTCTCTTTTCTTCTTTGTAGACAAGTATTATTCTTATGGTTAGAGTAACTGATCCCATTCAAGTGACCAGACCTTAACTTGCCTTGCAAACCAAGAAAGGTCGAAGTTAGGTTGTACGGACACAACCTGTACGGACCACTCCAAACTTAAACATCTGGATACCACTTCTCTTGTGATCTCTTCTTCTCCTCTTTGCCATTCATGTCTTCATGTCAACACTCCCCCTCAAGCTTGACCATAGGGACTAGTCAAGCTTGGATTCCATGAAGCATTCCCTCATTAAAACCTTTACTTGGGAAAACCACTTGGGATAAAACCCAAGCAAAGGAAAAATAGTAGAACACTTCATGGTAAGAGGATCAATGACATGAGATGTCTATGAGTCCAAGCTTAGGATGAATGGACTCACAAACCTTGCTGCTTGCTGCCTTAGTGAATACGTCAGCCAATTGATCTTCACTTCTTGTGTAGCATGGAAGAATCACTTGCTGCTCTACTGCTTGTCTGACCTTGTGGCAGTCTACTTCTATGTGCTTTGTCCTCTCATGGAAGACTGAATTTGATGCAATGTGTATAGCCGCCTGATTGTCACAATGCATTGTCATTGGTGCTGTGATTTCTATTTCCAAGTCTTTGAGTAGTCCTTTGATCCATATAAGCTCACTTGTTAGCTTCCTCATGGCCCTATATTCTGCCTCAGCACTTGAGCATGACACCACCTTCTGTTTCTTGGTCTTCCATGTGACTAGATTGCCTCCAATGAAGGTACAATATCCAGTGGTTGATCTCCTATCAGTTCTGTCTCCAGCCCAATCTGCATCACAATATCCCACCACTTCAGTGCTTCCATTTCTAGCCATCCATATGCCTTGACCAGGAGCTTCTCTCAAGTATCTCAAGATCCTCTCCACCATGTGCCAATGATGAATTGTGGGTGTTTGCATATGCTGACTGACTTGGTTCACAGCAAAGCATACATCAGGTCGAGTTATGGTCAGATATATGAGTTTTCCAACCATTCTTCTATACTTCTTTACATCCTCAAATGGAGTGGCATCAAACTCCCCCTCTCGTAGTACCTTGTAGCCTTCCTCTAATGGTGTCTTGGCCTGTCTACCACCAAGGTTTCCTGCCTCATTTAAAATGTCAAGTGTGTACTTCCTTTGGGATAAGAAAAGCCCCTCTTTAGAGCGGCACATTTCAATCCCTAAGAAGTACTTTAACTCTCCCAAATCCTTAATATCAAATGCAGTTTTGAGAAAAGTTTTGGTTGAGAGTATACCTTCCTTGTTGCTACCAGTGATAATGATATCATCTACGTACACCAAGATCACCACAATACCTTGTTGGCTAGTTAGAGTAAATAGGGAGTGATCTGCCTCTGATTTTACAAATCCTCTTCCATTAAGAGTTGCACTCAGCTTGTGGTACCAGGCTCTAGGAGATTGTTTCAAGCCATATATTGCCTTCTTCAGCCTCAAAACATTCCCTGGTTTGACCATGTTCTCTAAACCAGGAGGTGGCCTCATGTAAACTTCATCTTCCAATTCTCCTTGGAGGAATGCATTCTTTACATCCATCTGCCATAGATCCCACTCAAGGTTGACAGCAAGAGATAGAAGAATCCTTATGGTGTGCAACTTGGCCACTGGTGCAAAGGTATCCAGGTAATCTTCCCCATATACTTGAGTGTAACCTCTTGCCACAAGTCTTGTCTTCTTCCTCTCTGGTTTTCCATTAGCAAGATACTTGATTGTATACAGTAGGCGACTTGTCACTGCCTTTTTACCCTTGGGGAGTTCAGTTTCAAACCATGTATCATTCTTGATCATGGCACCAATCTCATCACCAACAGACTGTCGCCACTCCTCATGTTGCATAGCTTCTTCATATGTTTTTGGAATGTACTTGTTAAAATTAAAAAGAGAATAGCCAGAGGAAAGGATTTAGTCCATGATCAAAGACAAGTGCATCAAGAGAAATTGATTTGGGCTATCTGTGCAGTCTTGCTCTACAAGCTACCGTCTTGACCTAACCTGACTTGCAAGGCAAGGAATGAGTTAGGGAGGACCTTGTGGACGTGATAAGCTCCAGAAAACTAAGGATACTCAGTTTGAATTCAAAAGGAAGGATCTGGTTTGATTTAAGCAAGAAGAAGTCACATGGGTGCATAAGGAGCTGTGTAAACCTGTCACTATCACCAAGGAAGGTTGTGCCTCTCCTCATGTCCCTTTCTACTCTTCCTGGACGAGCCAGACCTTGGATTTATCCCCTTTGGCCTCTTCTCAGTCTATACAGAATTATTTGTTTATGTTTCCATTGTTTAGTAATTGTTTAATCATGTGTATTGCCTATTTAAAGGCTTCCCCATCACTTGTATCACTAACCAGAATCAATAGACAAGTTTCTCTCTCTAAACTCGTGGCTCTCTCTCTCTTGCTTGTGTCTAAACAATATTCACAATGTAAGGAGTTAAGTATTATGGTTTAGAGGCTGCCTTAGCTCTTTCTCTCTTAAGGCAGCCTAATACTTGTCAAACTCACTCTAAACTCTTCTTTATATACTGTCTTAAACTCTAGCTTACTGATTCTAAATCCAATTCATCTAAGTACACAAACTCTAAGTGTTGTGTTACTTCTCAAGGATTAGATTCATACTAGAGAGTTTCTGCTTCATAAAACCAGTTTACTGTCTAGCATTCTTGGTTATATAGTAAGCTGTGTATGAGGATTCAATCACAAGTTGGTTGTCTCTTCCATTCTTAAAGAGTGAGTTCATGTTCTTAGCTATTCATAGCTTTTCCAACATGGTATCAGAGCTTTGTTGCTCTTCTTTGGGAACAAACTCACCTCTTTTCTCTCTGTTTTTGAATAAATACTTTCTCTCTCACTCTGATATAGTGTTAGCTTGGTCAGTACTTGTTAGTATCTTGAATCAAGGTTGAGGAAGAGAAAGAATTCGAAAAGGCTTCACCATTATGCTTTATCCATTGGATAATAGCTTGTTCTTTATGGATCATCTCTTTGACCAGTGGATAAATTGTTTTGATCCATTGGTTTCTTTGTTGTGTGAGCCATAGAAAACACTTGTTTATGTGTTATTCTGATGGTTCTCTTGTTGCAAGCCCTGGAAAACATCAGTTCATGAGTTATTCTAGTGGCACTTGTCTAAGATCAGTGAGCAAATTAATTGTTCGATGGTCCATTGTGTTTCAGCTACTAAAGCACCAAACTCTTGATGAGTAATGGATGCTCCTGGCTGTTTATGCTTCCGTAAAACTCAAGAAAACAGAGCAAAACTCTGTCCATTAGAACTCTTGAGCAAATTCTATGTTCTCTATTCTCTCATTCTTCGATTCTCAGGTTACTTTCTCCATAATTCTCCCATTCTCTGGCTACTAATACTCTGGTTACATCATTCTCTACTCTCTACTTATACTCTGGTTACTCAAATCTCTATTCTCACAATCTTGTTTAGAATCTACCTAAGGTTGTTAAACTGTCTTGAAGTTAAGCTATCTTGAAAGAATAGTCTTGCTTCTGTCTTTTGGGAAAATAATTGTCTTGTTGCCTGAATGCTTAGTCTTGATGATTAGGATTCAGAGAAGTGTTGCTAGGATAGAATCATGAAGATATCTGTCCACTGCTTGTTGTACTTGTTTGAAATGTGTTTTTAAAGATCAGACTTGGTGAAAACCCATTCTCTGATCTCTTGTTGTCTACTGATGCTTGTCTTAGTGTTGGTTTGACAGGTTTCCCATGTTGATCAGAGCCTGCACAATATGCATATTCCTGACCATGGAGATTTGCCCATGTTGTTCAGAGCCTACACAAGATGTATATTCCTGAACCATGGAGAGATTGCTCAGAAGTGACTTACCTGATGCCAAGAGGGTGGAAAGGAAGTACACTCAAGAGAAAAGGCCACATTTCAAGCCAAGAGGCTGTGGTCTCAAGGCATTGGTGATCATCATTGGCTCTCATCTTCCAAGCTTGAACACATACTCTCATTCTCAGGTCAAGCTTGAGGAGGGGTGTTAATATGAGAAGCCAATGTCCATTCTTCATAAACTTATGCAAGGGAAGTACCTAAAACTATACTTATTCTTGTTTGAATAGGTTTGCCCCTTGAGAATTGATGCAGGTGTGTGTGCATTGTTTGAATCAGGTACTTGGACCTCATGAGAAGAGTCTGGTCGTGGAACAAACCCTTTTATGATGGCAGGATGTCAGAAGAAAGGGGGAGACTAAGAACCAGCCACATCGAGAGTTCCAAGCAGTTTTGAGTGTGCAGCGAGGAAGGCATTGGTGCATGCTTGTCATTTAAGTAAGGCCATGATCCAGGGTTTATGAGTCCCTAAACTAGATCATAAGACTCATAAACCCACTGGCCAATCCCTAGGCTGAGGGTAGTTGCACTCTTTTTCCCTAAGTGATGGTTTTATCCCATGAGGTTTTTCTACACTTAGGTTTTTAATGAGGCAAGTACACTCAGTTCCAACTTGCCCAAGGATCTCCTATGGTCAAGCTTGAGGGGGAGTGTTAAAATTAAAAAGAGAATAGCCAGAGGAAAGGATTTAGTCCATGATAAAAGACAAGTGCATCAAGAGAAATTGATTTGGGCTATCTGTGCAGTCTTGCTCTACAAGCTACCGTCTTGACCTAACCTGACTTGCAAGGCAAGGAATGAGTTAGGGAGGACCTTGTGGACGTGATAAGCTCCAAAAAACTAAGGATACTCAGTTTGAATTCAAAAGGAAGGATCTGGTTTGATTTAAGCAAGAAGAAGTCACATGGGTGCATAAGGAGCTGTGTAAACCTGTCACTATCACCAAGGAAGGTTGTGCCTCTCCTCATGTCCCTTTCTACTCTTCCTGGACGAGCCAGACCTTGGATTTATCCCCTTTGGCCTCTTCTCAGTCTATACAGAATTATTTGTTTATGTTTCCATTGTTTAGTAATTGTTTAATCATGTGTATTGCCTATTTAAAGGCTTCCCCATCACTTGTATCACTAACCAGAATCAATAGACAAGTTTCTCTCTCTAAACTCGTGGCTCTCTCTCTCTTGCTTGTGTCTAAACAATATTCACAATGTAAGGAGTTAAGTATTATGGTTTAGAGGCTGCCTTAGCTCTTTCTCTCTTAAGGCAGCCTAATACTTGTCAAACTCACTCTAAACTCTTCTTTATATACTGTCTTAAACTCTAGCTTACTGATTCTAAATCCAATTCATCTAAGTACACAAACTCTAAGTGTTGTGTTACTTCTCAAGGATTAGATTCATACTAGAGAGTTTCTGCTTCATAAAACCAGTTTACTGTCTAGCATTCTTGGTTATATAGTAAGCTGTGTATGAGGATTCAATCACAAGTTGGTTGTCTCTTCCTTTGAATGGTGAGTTCCTGTTGTATGGTTGAAGGGAATTCAGTTACAAGTTAACTGAATACTCTCTTGACATGAGACAAATACTCATGAATTCCAACAGTACTCAGCATCCAATTCCCCAATGAAGACTTGATGTTCTTCTGGATATTGAGCAAGAGAGCATACTGCACTTATTGGATGAGCCACAGCTTCAGCATTGAAGTAAACCCTTGTGTTAATCCAGTTTGAGGCCGGCTTCCTGATCCTTGTACTTCTTCTCAATGGTTGTATTTGATCAGGTTCTGGATCATTTTTTCACTAGGCTCTCCCACTTGAGTCTCAGTTTCTAAATCAGATAGACCTTCATCAGATGGCACTCCATCTTGATCATGAGCTATTGAGTTCTCCTCATGTTGAGGTTGAGCTTCAGATTGATCACCACTTTCATTGCCCCCCTCATGATCAGGATGAGTGACTCGAATGTCTTTCTCAGCCTCTGGAACAGTATGGGTGGGATCCTCCTTGGCTGGTTCAGGAACTCTTGGTATACTGATGCCTAGCCTTTCCATAATAACTCTCAGATTGTTAGCTCTATCAGTGGCAGATTGAGATAGATCCTTAAGCTCTTCCCAACTCTTCTCATCATAATAACCTCTTGATTCCATGAACTTAACATCTCTGGATACCAGAACTCTCCTTGTTTCTGGAACATAACACTTGTAGCCTTTCTGATGCGTGGAGTATCCAATAAACATTGCCTTTGTGCTTCTAGCCTCTAGCTTGTTGCGTAGCTCTCCTGGAATCAAGACAAAACACACACACCCAAACACACGCAAATGGTCTATAGATGGCTTAGTTTGGTTGAGTACCTCATAAGGAGTAGCATCAAGGAGTATTTTGGTGGGTGTGCGGTTGATCAGGTAGGTGGCTGTAACAACTGCATCTCCACAAAACTTCTTAGGTACATTTGTGTGAAACATTATGCTCCTGGCTACTTCCATCAAGTGTCTATTCTTCCTTTCTGCCACGCCATTTTGCTGAGGTGTGTAAGGGCAGCTGGTTTGGTGTATGATTCCATGTGTGGCAAGATGTTGTTTGAAGGCTGTGCTAGTGTATTCACCACCATTATCTGATCTAAGAATCTTTATCTTAACATTGAAATGGTTAGTGATATAGTTCTGAAAATTTTTAAATGCTTCTAGCACCCTATCTTTTGATTGCAACAAGGTAATCCATGTGTACTTAGATTTCTCATCTATAAATGTCACAAAGTATCTATGTTGTTCTCTAGATGCACATGGGGCAGTCCACACATCAGAATGTATTAAATCAAAGCAGTGATCATAGATAGTTTTTGATTTAGGAAACACACTTCTACAATGTTTCCTAGAATACAAGCCTCACAATCACTTTTAAACGAAATACTAGGCAACATGATGTTTAAGGCTCTAGAATGAGGATGTCCTAATCTAGCATGCCACAATACATCTTTAGGGAATTCAGAAATAGCATTAAAAGCAGAAGATAATTCAACAGCTGGTCTTGTGTCCTCAAGCAAGTACAAGTCTCCCTTGGTCACACCTTTGCCAAGCAACTTACTAGACTCAATATCCTGAAAGTAAACTTCATTAGGAGTGAATGTAACATGGCAGTTTAAATCATTTGTGGCCTTTTTAACAGAAACCAAGTTTGATGCAAATGTTGGCATATAGAAAGCCTTAGATACTTTGTCAAACAGATTCAAATCACCTATTCCTCTTATTGGGACTTTATCACCATTTGCTATCATCACATTTCCTAAGGCTGGTTTCACATTTATAATCAAGTTGGAATCACTAATCATATGATGTGAGGCACCAGAGTCTATTACCAATGGTCTAGCAGTTTTTAAATCACTCATTGTACTATAATCAGTGTGAGATGCATTAAGAGAGAAGCCAAGAGTTTTAGGGATACCAGATTCTTTCAAGGCCTTGATGAGAGCATCTAGATCTGATGCGTCCCTAGGATGCTCTTTGGTTGATGGGAATGGATAGATCCTTGCAAGAACGAATCAAAGACTCAAGTTCTTCAAGGGACACGGATTGAATGGTGACACAAGAGGGATGAATGATCTCTTGATACTCCTAGATGAATGATTTGGATATGACACACCAAACTAAACACCCTTAAGTCTCTGGATATGACACACCAGAACTCGGCACACTTCTTTTAGAGAGAGAGAGCCGTATAAGATGAATGTAACTTGTTTAATAAAAGACTGGATGATTACAAGAGGGTGTTGAGACCTCTTTAAATAAGAAACCAGAGACATGCCTCTAGGGTTTCGACATTGAACCAAAAAAGGAAAGAAATAAAACTATAGTCTAAGTTTAACATAAGTTCAGAATGAAATAAAAATGGAACTTCATGTAGTCTTGGACCGAGATAGGACTTAGGTGATGTGTAGACAAGTTGTGGCCTCGTTAAAAACCTCCCTCCTGGAAAACCTCGTGGGACAAAACCAAAAGCAAGGAAAAGAGCACACACCCCATGTCTTGCCTAGACACTAACTCAGCTTGATGTAGAGATGGCTTGAATGGTGATCAAGACATCTCGGATCAGACCTTGTCCAAGACTTTGTTGTTGTGGATGTGAAGTGAGTAATCCAACAACATTCTCCTTAAGCTTTTTGACTCTGGAACGAGTCATGGGACCTTTAGGAATGGCTAGAGCATCATCACCAAGTTGTTGATGCAATGTGGCTTCATGTGGCTCATCTAGACTCTCCTTGTTCTCCTTAGTGATCCGGTCCATGATCACATCAAATGCACTCTTAAATGTTGCATCCTCAAGCTCCTCAGGTTCAGGTTCATGCTTCCATTCTTTGGTGGCTTTCCATGATCACATCATCCCCTCCCTCTTCAAAAAGATTTGTCCTCAAATCTGTTTTACCTACAATAGAGGGGACCAAGTCCAGTAACATTGAAGTTTAAAATCAGATTACACTTACCTTGCAAGCCTCTTTGATAGGCATTGTTGCTGACTGGTTTGGATATGTAGAAGGCACTAATCCATTTAGTTCCTGATTCATTACTTAGACCTGACATGTTGAAACAAAGCAAGTTAGCACATGAAAGTTTATCAAAGAGTAATAATCTTATCCCCAAATTGGTTTTTGCTCGGTTTTGGCTTGTGTGCTGCTTCTGGTGGTGCTTCTTTGATGAGGATGAAGCTAGTGACGTCCTGGTGCTTATCCTGATCCAAATCAGGTGGC
>CAJHQQ010004402.1:0-28937 GCA_905132885.1 Moricandia moricandioides | reverse complement strand
CCATAAATTTTTAGAAAGAGTTTTCACTACATAAATTATCCTAAGCAGCACTTGTCTCCAATGGATTTTCTCTTTGTTGATTTTATCTTGAGCATATTTGTCAATAATTTGATTCTTTTGCAGCCTGAGATCTAGTTCAGCCCACTGCGTCATACATAAAATATGATCATGAGATTCATGTTCTTTAAGCATTTTCAAAACATATCTCCAGTTGCTAAACCCTATAGATGCCAATTGATTATTGTCACTCTCGTTGAACAATTTGCGGCAGAAACAAAAGACCTTGTTTAGTCTCTTTGAATAAACTAGCAAACATCTATCTTGTTTTTTTCCATCACCCATCTGTCTTGTATAAGGCAAATGAAAAAATATCTTTTAACACCATCCTTGAGAAAATTATAATTCATTGGCAATCTTTTCGTCGGACCTTGAACAACCATAAAATCTTTCCACTCATTCCATCATCTTTTAATGTTATCCCAGTTTCCAGGATCATACATATCTAAGTATCCACAAGGTTCCTCTAGATTACCACTCTTTTCATTTTCATTCTTATTTCCATCATCTTTTTCTTTCAACTCTTCCTCATTCACAACATTCATATTCTCTGGCTCATGACTTTGTTCTTCTCCATGATCCCTACTTATATTTTCATCTACTTCATCTTCTCTAGAAGTAACATTTTGTCCATAATTATTCTCAAGTTTAGATTTTTTGAAGTACCTTAATAAACTATTCTCTTGAGATTTTGCTTCCTCATCTTTTTTCTGTTGTCTGCTCCACACGGTTGATCTTTTTTTCCGATGACATCTTTCTATGAACAAAAACGTTTATAATTGTTATTCATAATTTGACAAAATAGATGAAACTTAGAAAAAAATAAGAAAGAGTAGTCTTAGTTAGAGTGAACTGTAAGAGAAAGTGAGATAAAATACTTTATTAATATGAATCTTAAACTTTAGAAATCAGAACTGCAGGTTTGTGTCTTCGTGAGAAGAAGATTAGAAGACGTGAGGGTAAGTCAATAAGTTTTCTTTTGTTGCCCTAATTTTTTTCAAAAAAAAATTAACTTAAAAATTTAAGTAAATTTACTTAATTAGTAAACTATTAATGAAATGATAAATGTTTTATTTTGTTGTGTCCCATATTTATCCTACTAATCTTATTACAAAATTTTAAACTCAGCCCATATATGTTATTCCTTAATATTAGTAATATTAGTTAAACACATGCTATTAAGTATTTGTTTTTGAAAATATGATGCACTAAGCCATTGTTTCTTTTTGGCCAAGGGAAGCATGGCTCTGGCAGCATTGAATTACACGAGATAATCAAGATTTTGTTCAATATTCTATATAATCTAACCATATGCCATATGAAAAAATTTATAGAAATAATTAGCAAAACAAATACCTGCGCGGATCAAAATCTAGTTATTTATTATTTAACTTTATCCAATTATAAAAAGTCACTAGAAGTTGACTCCACGCCTTCGCGGATGTTACTTTTTATTTTTGATAAATAAATATTTTTTATGCTATTAATATTATTTAACATTGATATAACTAATTGTATATTATTATATTTTTGGAAAAAATTCATGGTGTGAATACAAAATTTAATATATTGTTTCAGGGCATCTCTAACTCAACTCCATTTTTTACTCTAAAATGAAGTAAAAGAGAGTATGGAGTAAAAAATATTCCAATCCTATTACATTTTCTACTACATAATAGAATTTACTCCATAAATAGAGTAATCTTTTTTTTTGTTCATTACTCCATTATGAAGTGAAAAATGAAGCATTATTGGATTATTTTTACTCCATGTTGTATTTTACTCCGTTTTAGATGAAAAAAATGGAGTTTTACATTGAAGATGCTCTCAAACTTTGAATGATATTTTTATTATAATAGATTATTCTATTAGTTTTTTTTTTGAATTTTTTTGTTATAGAATATATTAGTAAGATAATATTTTGAATAATATTTATATCAGTAATTTACATGTTAATAAATTTAGTGGGTATGCGTATATTTAAATTTTGACTCATGTACGTACAAATAGTAAAAATCTTTAAGATGAGTAAAAAGAGAAAAGAAAAATTATAATAAAACTGTTAAAAATAAGGTTAGTTATATTTTTTTTAATTCACTTCAATAATAGAAATATAATTTCTATCTATTATTTATGTTTTTAAACTATTTATATGATGTCATACTTCCAATCAATATAACTTGATTGATCGAGAGCAGCATCATTTTAATATACATTATAAACTCTATAAATTAATAATTTTTAAACTTTATAATTATATTAATTTATAATTTTTTTTAATTTAGAACATCTTTCCTTTTTATATTTTTCTATTTTAAAATATATTTATTTTATAAAATAAGAAAAAATCAATTTTAGTGCATATAGATTAATTAAATATTTGAAATTCGACATTTATATAAGTTTTATTAATTAGTTGGTGTATATAAAATATGTCTCATAAAATTTAAATGTAATTTTAGATATAATTTACTAAATCTCATCAAAATATATTAAGTGTTAAGAAATATAAAGATAATGCTATTGTGAATGTAAAAAAAAATATAATGGTTGGTTTACATCTATATAAAATTTATATAAATAGAAATTATAATTTATAATTTTAACGAGACCATTTATTTACATAGAATTTTCTTAAAAAATATTATCTTATTATTTTATCGATTTGTGTCATATTTTGAACCGATACAACTCGGGACCGGAGAAATTTATTAGGTATTAATTTATAGAATTTTGTATGCCTACAACTTGATTGTGATCACCTTCCTAAAAATCATTATTTTTAGTTATAATGGTTTGTAAAATTTTAAATTTTTCAATTATTTGAAACATGTCAAAATATCTTCACAATATCTCAATATATTCTAATTATTGTTTAGACATATAATGCTTTTTATTAGAAAATATTATATACATTTAGATTTAGGATATTTAGTTAATTTTTTAACTAATAGTTCAATATGACTTTTTAATAGTAGATTTTTTCTCTTCTATATAATTTAATTGGTTACATAATATATAATAAATAAATAAATATATCGAAATGTTAAAATATTCAAAAGTACTTATGTTATAAAACAAAGAGTATTACTACTGGAATTAAATGTGTTTTTTGATAAAAAGATGGGTTGGTCTTTTGAAAATAAAATATGGTAACCGAGAAAACTCTGAATGAGCAAGTTCAATAATATTCCCTCCGTTTCAAAAAGATCCATGTTTTGGGAAAAAAAATGTTTCAAAAAGATACATTTTTAAAATTTTCAATGCATTAATTAATAGTAAATTTTAAAGTGGTTAGTAAAATTTTCTTGGTTAAAAATTATGAGAAATAGTTAATTATGAAAAATAATACTCCCTCCATTTCATATTAAATGTCGTTATAGAATTTTTTTTGTTACAAAATAAGTGTCGTTTTCGACTTTTGATGCAAAAATTATTAACTTTGTACTGCAATTTATTTTTCTATTGGTTGAAACATGGTTAGATTTATAGGTAATTGAGTTTTTTATATAGAAAATATGCAAAACTAATTGTTTTCTTAATCCATATGCATAAAGCTAAAGTGATACTTAATATGAAACAAATGGAATACATTCATAACTAAAATTTTATTTCTTGGTAAAAATAGAAATTCTAAAACATACTCCATCCGTTTTTATTAGATAATATTTTACATTAATACACACATATTAAGAAATTTATTTTTTTCTCAAAAATAACCTTAAAATATATTTTTTAATTATAAATGAAAATATTAAAAATATAATTGGTTACCAAGCTTTGATAAAGATAAAGTTACCTAGATATATGACAACATCATAAATCTACTATGTAAAAACAAAAATAACTTAAAATATCTTCTATATTAAAACGGAGGTAGTATATATTTTTTAAAAACAGAGGAAAAGTATTATTTAAATCTAATCTTGACCACATTCATTTGGATTCTTGCAAATGCATTAAAGTAAAACAACACCGTCTCGAAATTCGAAACGTTTGGTTTGATTAATTATTTCCAAATTAATTTAGGGCTTACGGTAAAGTGTCACTATATAAATATTAGAAAATTATCGTGTGAGGGTTACAATAGTTTACTGGCTTCCTCTTTCTCCATGAGAAAACCAAAAAAAAAAAAAAAGTTTTAAAGAAACCCTAACGGTTACAGGTATGGCGGCAGAGAGTTTCTCCGATGACTTGCACTACGAAACATGGGCTCCTACGACAAAAGCGACTCTAACTGAGCAAGGACTTTGGGACGTTGTCGAAAACGGAATCCCACCGGATCCATCAAAGATTCCAGAGCTAACGGCGACGATTCAAGCCCAAGAGCTCTCTCAATGGAGAGATCTCGTGGTGAAAGACATGAAAGCCCTCCAAGTATTGCAATCTTCTCTACCATATTCTGCTTTCAAGAAGACTCTCTCAGCTTCTTCGTCTAAAGAAGTTTGGGACATGCTCAAAAAGAGTAACGAACAAGCGAGACTAAGTAAGTTAGAGAAGCTTAGTATGGAAGAAGTTAACGTTGAGGAAGGTGTGGACAGTTATGATGAGGATATATGGATGATCTACGCCAATGGTACCACTCATCATATGACTCCGTATGAGAAGTACTTCACTGTTTTGGACAAAACACAAAAAGGTAAGGTTGGGTTACCAGACGGAAATTTTCTTAGGATCGAAGGAAGAGGAGATGTGAAGATCATGATGAAGGAAGGGAAGAAGAAGACGATGAAGAATGTGAGTTTTGTTCCAGAGTTGGACAGAAACGTGTTGAGTCTTGATTTGATTATAGCAAGAGGCTATACAATAAAATCGAAACCAGACAAATGTGTTTTGGTGGACCGAACCGGGGCAGAGTTTGGGGATACTTTGTGGGGCGATGAGAGAAGAGGACCAGCTTTGCGTCTGAACGTGATTGAAGGTGATATAGATAATGAATAAGGGATGTGAAAGACAGGGCTCTGCGTTTGGAAGTGATTAAAGGTAACCACACCTCTTAATTAGCTTCATGCTCTTCACTTTGGTGCAAGACTTGGCTAGTAAGGTGGACGTATGTGGTTTTTTTTTTTTTTTTAGTTTGGTGTCATTGTGTGATTTTATTTTCTGTTCGTTTAAATTCGGATTCTACTAGTTCGATGGATCTATTGAATTGCCATTTGAGTTGGTTTAGAATAATTTGGTTTTCAACTTTTCATTGAGTTTTTAGGTAATTTTAGATGAATTATGAAAGTTTTTTCTAGGGGTGGGCATATCGGTTTAGTTTCGGGTTCGGTTTGGTGTGGTTAATTTGGGTTTAATAAAACTTAACCCAGTCAAGACCAAAGTAGCTTTGGTTCGGGTTTGGTTTGGGTTTAGTTTGGTTCGGTTTAGTTCTGTTTAGTTCGGTTTGGCTTAGATTTAGTTCGGTTCACTTTATTATGGTTTGCTCTGGTTCGGTTCGGTTCGGTTCGTTGCAATTCAGTTTGGTTATAAAATATATTGGTACTAATTTGATTATAAAACAATTAACTTACTAAAAGACTATTTGAATCTAACTTTGATCTTTATTGATCCTAGAAGAATTTATGTTAGATAATCTTAATTTTAGACAATATAAATTGAAGAATTTACGAGCAAAATAGTCACAAGACTTTAAATAATTTGTAGCTTTTAGGTTTTGTTTGTACTACAATCTTTAGGTATTACATATTAAATTAGGATTAGAACTAGAAAATATATATAAGAATATTATTTGTATCATAACTTAAAAAATAGAGAAGTTAAGAAAAAAAATGAAACCTTAACCAAAATATTCACAATATGCTAATATATATAATTTATTAATAGAAAAAAACATATTGGGTTATCAGTTTAGTTCGGTTTAAACCTAAACCAAAATCAAACCATTTGGGTTGAATTTAGTTCGGTTTAAACCCAAACCATTTGGGTTGAATAAAATATGAACTAATCGGGATATGTAATAAACACGGTTTGGTTTGGTTTAGTTTAACTTCGGTGGGGTTGAGTCGGGTCGGGTCGGTTCAGTTTGGGTTTTTTGCCCACCCCTAGTTTTTCTATAAATTTAATTAAATCACAAGTCATTCCTCTCTGGTTTCATAAATTTTATTTAAACAAAATATAATTACTGCAATCACAAACACTTTGAAGTAACATTATGACTTTGAATGGGAAAAAGAGAACCATCTCGTTGTCAATGATATTTAGGATATGGAATTATGGATGATATACTCCACAAACTCGAATCACATAGGTCCACATGAGAAGTATTTCACGACTTCGGACAAAACACACAAGGCTCAAATCAGATTCATCACCACGAATGCTATCATGTCCGTTGGAATAGAGGATTTCATGATAACGGCTGATAAATGGAAGACGACGATCAAGAATGTGTTTTTTGTTCTCAAGATTAACAGAAACGTGTTAGTGTTGGTCAGTCGAGGCTGGAAAAACTATGTTATTGAAATGAGCTTAGATTTTAGTAAATAAGTGTAATGTACTAAAAATTGAATTTTTGTTGAGGAAATTTCACAAAATTCAATTCATTGCAAGTTGTCATACTCGGAAGCTAACTATTTATTGCAGTATGGAAAAATTACAATAATCTCTGAAGTTAGCACTAAACCTACATCAAGACTCTTTATGTGTCCAATCAAGATTATTGGTCGTCCAGATGGTAAGGGTGGGCATTTCGGTTGAAATTCGTATTCGGTTTGAGTCCGCTTCGGTTTGGTTATTTAGTTCTAAAAATTGTAACTGAGATCAGCCAAATTAGTTTGGTTAGTGTTTGCTTCAAATTCGGTTTGGTTTGATTTTGGTTCAATTCAATAGTTTTGGTTTTTAATTTGGTTTAAAACAATTTATAAAACATAAAATAAATCATCATTCGATTACTAACTCATTCACTTCTTCATTTTTAATAGTAAAAACAAATGTCACAATAAAATTTAGCAGATGTAATTCGATAATTTGAATCAATATCTTCAGACATAATAGTAGATCAAAATTTTTGATAATGTAGAAAAGTTATGTTTCTTTTTGGCGTGAAAAAACATATTTTTCATTGTTTTGTATTTTTCTATTGATAGAAAAGTAAAATATATGACATTATGTTTAATTGTTTATGTTGTATGGCTAAATTTCATAAATTTTAGTGTTATTAGTACATATAGTTTTATTAGTCGACTTTTGTGCATATAGTTAAGCTAATCGAACACACTTTGAGTTTTCTGTTCGGTTTGATTTTAAACCAAAACCAAACCGTTTTGATTGATAAAAACATTAACCAAATGACTGAGATATACACTTCAGTTTAGTTTAGTTCTGTTTTGGTTTTGATTGGTTCAGTTTGGTTTTCTTTGTCCACCCCTAACGCATGAACACAAATTCGAGTGTAGCAATTTTGAACAAATTATCAGAGTATGCTAATTTACTGTTTTTCTTCAGTTATGGTTGTATTTTGTGTTATTGAGTATTCATTTTGTTAATGTATACATGTGAAATACTAAGGGTCACATATTGTGCATCCAACAAATAATTCCGATCTTGTCTCACAACAAGACAGTACTACTTTATCCGAGTCGGAACAAAGTTTTTAATATATTATTTAGAAGGAAATGAACATATTCTGAGATTCTAATTGAACCGAGGCTTCCTCTTGTTTGATAGTATGAAAAACCCTTGTCAATTCATCAAGTTAGTATGCCTTTCATCTGTTAATTGTATTTTGTGATTCATTTGAATTTTCTTTATCATATAACTACAATGATGCTCGTTTAAATGTTTGGTGTGTTTTGTTTTCAAGTTTGGATTTGAATTATTGTGTTCTTCTCAGTTGTTTACCGATTAATTATGATAAGCATAAATTTGGTTTTATTTTGAAGGAAATTTTACTTCTATAATATATCATGTGAGACCATATAAAATGTTGCTCATAATTTTATTATTTTATTTGTGACATAATTTACACTGTTCATTTTGAAATTAGTAAAATTTATTAATTTATCTTATTTATTAATTTATCGAATATTAATTTATAGAATTAATATCCATAATATTTTTATTAACCTATTTTTAGCGAAAGTTTCTAAAGAATGAAAAAACATACAAATTATGATAAATATAGTATATATCTAGAGAAATACTTTAGGATAGATTTTAAAAAGGTTTTGTCACAAAAATTGTTCTCAAGAAGAAAAATGATCAAAATATATTTTATTAAAGGCTGTAAACATACATTTATATCATTTTCCTTAACTAATCTATACTTGAGGTTTAGAGTTATGAAGTGAAGTTTCGGAGATACGGTTTAAAACTAAAAAAAATATTAAATTTTTAAAATAAAAGTCTATTTTAATCTTTTTGAAGTGTATTTTTCTGACAAAAACTTAAAAATATCGATTTGAAATATTTACCCTAAATAATTTATATAGCACATCTATTTCCAAATTTAGTACTCTCTATGTTTCATAGTATACGTGGTTTTAGTCAAAAACACAAAAGATAAGAAAGATATTATTTTAAAAAATATTATTTAATATATAAATTATATATAATTAAACCCTTCATAAATACATATATTTAATTTTATTTGTCACTATAACCAATAAATACAAAAGTTACCTAAAAATATGAAAACAACCTATATTTTGAAACAAAAAAAATTCTCTAAACACATTTAATCTATTAAAATAGAGTTTTATTCTTATCTTACTGACAAAAAGTCATTGGACCATTTCAATAGTAATTTTTATTATATTAAAACTAATATTTATATATTAGATCATTTGAATAAATATATTATCACAAATAAGAATATTCTACTATAACAATATTGATTTTTGTATATTTCCTACTTTACTTTAACAAAATTTCATAAAGAATTTGATTATCAATTTTAATTAAGTCATTAAATTCGTAATTATTATTAAATATTAGAATTTAATGTTACTTAAATTTAAATAAAGAACAAATATTTTTATTATATAATAATTTAATTTATAAAGTTAGAAATATAAATTTAATTTTAAAAAAAATAAATTATACAAGATAAAAAGTTACTCCATCCGTTTTTTATATTTGACGTTTTAGAGTAAATTTTTTTTCCAAATTATTTTGATATTTTTTCTATGTAAAATTTATTAGTAATTAATGTTAGATGACTAATGATATTATATTTTCTATTTTATTATTGGTTGAATTGTGGTTAGGTAAACGATTAATAATGTTTTTGCTTAGAAAATGATAAAAAATTAAATGTTTCTTAATCTATGTGTATAATCCTAAAACATCAAATATAAAAAATGGAGGGAGTATATTATATGATTATACGATTTTTTTAGTTTAGAGTTGATGGTTTATGTTTGTAAATTATATAAAAGTAATGTAACTTATTTAAATTAAAAATATTTAAAATAAATTTTGATCAATGAAAATTTTTTTTTTAGAAAACATCAAAAAATTAACAAAATGGGTTAAATAGATAAATTATTCTATTTGATTTTTATATGATTATGTTTATTTTGTTTTTTAAGAATATATGAATAATACAAATAAATTATATATTAATATCTGTTGTTTCATAAAAAATAAAAGATATGAATAAAATTATATATGAAAAATATCAAACAAGACATATTAAGTTATATAATATAAAATACCAAATTAATAAACATTTTATCAATTTGTTATAAAATTTAATTATTTAGTATAATAGATGTGTTAAATAAAAGTATACAATTATACATTTATTAATAAAAATATGCATTTAAATGCATTAAAGTAAACCAAAACCACGTCTCGAAATTTGAAACGTTCATTTGGTTAGTTCTTTCAAAATTAATTTAGGGCTTACGGTTACATAGTGTCACTATAATAATTAGAAAATGTTCGCGTAGTTTATTCGCTCGCTTCCTCTTTCTCCAAGAGAAAACAAAACAAAAGTTTAAAGAAACCCTAACGGTTACAAGTATGGCGGCAGCGAGTTTCTCCGATGACTTGCACTACGAAACATGGGCTCCTACGACGAAAGCGACTTTAACTGAGCAAGAACTTTGGGACGTTGTCGAAAACGGAATCCCACCGGATCCATCAAAGATTCCAGAGCTATCTGCGACGATTCAACCCCAAGAGCTCTCTCAGTGGAGAGATCTCGTGGTGAAAGACATGAAAGCCCTCCAGTTATTGCAATCTTCTCTACCAGATTCTGCTTTCAAAAAGACTCTCTCAGCTTCTTCGTCTAAAGAAGTTTGGGACATGCTCAAAAAGAGTAACGAACAAGCGAGACCAAGTAGGTTAGAGGAGGAAGTTGAGTACTTCATGTTAGTAGAGGGAGGTTTGGATAAGTTAGGTTACGATGAGGATGAGTGGATGATCTGCGCCAAAGGCACAAAGAATCATATGACTCCGTACGAGAAGTACTTCTCTGTTTTGGACAGAACACACAAAGGTAAGGTTAGGTTAGCAAACGGAACGTTTCTCAGGGTTGAAGGTAGAGGACATGTGAAGATCATGATGAAGGAAGGAAAGAAGAAGACGATGAAGGATGTGATTTTTGTTCCAGGGTTGAACATAAACGTTTTGAGTATTGATGTGCTGATAGCAAGAGGCTATTCAGTAGAATCGAAACCAGACACATGCATTTTTCGTGATCGGACAGGGGCGGTGTTTGGGGATACTGTGTGGGAGAAGAAAGGACCAGTTCTGCGTTTGGACGTGATTGAAGGTAATCAGGAAGAAGAAATAGTTGTGGACTATGTAATGGCTGCAGTGATAAGTAAAAGTGATTTGACTTATGATGAGGACATGTGGATGGTCTCTGGCTTCTCCACGATCCATATGACTCCATATGAGAATGTTTTCACGGCTTTAGACAGAACACATAAAGGGAGGGTTGGGTTAAAGGACGGAACGGTTCTCTTGGCACAAGGAAAAGGAGATGTGAAGATTGTGATGAAGGGAGGGAAGAAGAAGAAGACGATCAAGAATGTGCTTTTTGTTCCTGAGATGATGAGAAACGTGCTGAGTCTTAGTCAGATGGAAACATACGGATGTTCATTTAGAGAGGGAGGAGGAGGTGAATGCATTATTAGTGATGAGAGTGGAGTAGTGTATGGGAATACTATGTGGGACGGGAAAGATATGGCTCTGCGTTTGGAGGTGATTCGAGGTAACCGCACCTCTTAATCAGGCCACTGCTTTGCACTTTGGTATAAGGTGGACGTATGAAGTTCTTTTTCTAGTTTGGTGTCACTCATTGTGTGGTTTTTTGTTTTGTTCGTTTTGTTTTGGGTTCTACTAGCTATCTATTGAATTATCATTTGAGATGATTAAGAATAATTTGATTTTCATTTAGTTTAAGGTAATTTTAGATGAATTGTGAAAGTTTTATAAATTTTATTAAATCACAAATCACTTCTCTTCGGAATTGTATTTTTTATTTAAAAAGTATTCTTAATGCTCTATAATGATATTATTACAAATAATAAAAAATACTGTTCAAATAGAAAATTAGATTTTCTTTATATCAAGAAGTTCTTAAAAAAGTTCAATAAAGTTTAATTTTTTTAAAAAATAGAATTCATTTTTGAATAAATAAAAATTATTAATTTATTATATATCACTTTAAATTTGAGAGTCAATTCAACTTACTAATGACTCATTCCAATTCGAAAACTTTTGTACCAACTAGATTTACGACGCATATGTAACCGAGCCGAATACTTGACCGATACTCTTCAATTGCCTAATACTGATTGGATAACCGAAATATCTTTTTTTAGCAGCTATCCATTTTGTTAGACTAAGTGTTGATCATACAAGATTGTCCTCCGAGGAGCACTTTTTCTGACTGTGTCTAATCTATATGGGAGAAAACAAAGCTTCTGGACCTAGCTTCTTTCGCTAGTTAGTCCGCCCGACCATTCTCGTTCTGTGAAATATGATGCATACTCACGCCCTCGAAGTTATTTTGTAGACTCTGGAAGTATCAAGCTCCGAAGTAAAAACTGGCCAGTCCATCGGGCTAGTGGTCATATCTACTAGGTCTGAATAGTCCATCTCAAAACGGATCAAATGGATCCTCATATCTCTCATACATGAGGCTGCAACAAAGTAATCATTCCCTCTAAAGCGTGTAAAGCCGAGAGACTTCTATGCACACACGTAGTCCGAAAGATTCAATACTCATGTGATCTTTAACACTCCACCCTAGGCCACTAACAATACTAGTACTGATCCATGAAACACCGATTTGACAAGTGAAGCAACCATCAAATCAGCAGTTGTACCATACGTCAAGCCAACACGCTACCCAATCAGCCAAGACGCTAACCACAATATATGTGCACTAAAAAATATCATATCTTTTCAACCAGAAGGAAATTCACCAGGAATCCAATTTCATGGATTCTACACTAAAAAAATATGTATTTTCCAAGTAGAATCAACCCCAAAGATATCTAGACCAGAAAAATATGAATTTACAAAATGGAGGTTTTCTACCCCATCCATATATGAGTATTAGCATGTTGAAGAGGATTCAAGTCCAACCATGAAGCGACCTTCACAAAGACCAACCATATTCTTCAAGATGGATCTCTTAGATTTCCAAAAAGCCCAATATAAGGAGAAATGACCACAAAAATATGATGTTATGATCCAATTCCCAAAACCGGCCAAACCAATTATACACATTCCTCAATTGGAAGCTAATCGGTTCAATCAGCTTCAAACCAAACATTGGCAACCAGAAGAGTTTTACATGATCAAATACATCTAGATTACACATAAAACCATCCAGGAGAGCATTCCATCATTCCACCATACACAAGCCAACATGTGATCAAGAGGATATACACTTGCTTAACTAGCTTTATTGAGAGTCTCTTGCAATAAAGCCCCAACAACTCTTTTTCCTCCAGTCTATGCATGACTGCAGCACCTTCAAGACCATAAAGAAGGTTCTCATGAAGCTCAGGTGTCCCTTAAAACCGTCTAGATAGAAGATAATTCAAGCTCCCCTCTTCAAGAAAAAATCCCATCAATCTCTCCAACGGCTAATTTCTGATTTTGTTAGCTTAATTTGATTTGTTTCCTTTATTTTTTTTTTATGAACGTTAGCCTTATATATTTCTGAGCACTATATAAGCTCATGGTCATCCTCAGTTGTAAACCAACTTTCAACATTTAAGAAATAAATCAGTTTCTTTGTTTTTTTTTATCAAAAAGAGTCCTTGAATATAAATATGGCTTTAGAATACATCGAGTAATTCTTGTGTTTTGTTGTTTAGCATAATTTATTTGTGTTATTCAGAATATAGTGTTATTCCAGATTGAACCCATCAGTTTGAGAGAGTCAATCCTTATCCAACGATCATCATCTTCCATCATCCATCCATCGACCATTCGATTGTTCTCCATTTCATCCAATCCATCTTCTCTGATCCTTTTTTCCCTTTGTTTATCTTTTGTTTTCATCTTATAAAAACCATAAAACTCATAAAAATTCATCTTTTTTTTCAGGTACAATCAGATCCACCCTTCTCTCTCGCCCATACTTGTTTGATCCTCACTCGGGTCGAACCAGAAAAACCTTAGTAGATCCATCAGTACGGTCTGAATTACAGCTTGTGTCATTTGGTATCAGAGCTAAAGCTGTTGTATCTGGTGATATCTACCTATCCATTATCTTTTTCTTTTTGCATTTGTTTTCATTTATAAAATCATAAAACCCATAAAAATTACATTGGTTGCATTCTCTGTCTGTTTTTGCATTTGCTTGTTTTTGGTTTGAAAACTATTGGTAGGAATGAGAATGATAATCATTTACATATTTAAATTCATATAAATTTGCAAAGCCAAAGAAATCATGTTTGCATAAAATTGTTTGCTTAGTTTCCATTTCGGTTTATTCATTTAACATTAAAAAAAGAGTAAATCTGGTTTCTTGCTTGTTTTTAATTCTGAAAATTATAAAACCAAAATAAAAGGTAATTTCATTGCTTAGTCTACATAATTTGTGCTTCAATTGATAAGTAAAAAAATTGTGAATTTTCCATTTGTTTCGAAATTTTTGAATAAAAGATATTAAATTTCCATTTTCCTTGTTCTTTCTTATTCTTCTTTCTTTCTATTGTTATGTCAAGATTTAATTCTTCTCTTTTATATTTATTCAAAGCAAACTCTTAAAAAAACAGAGAAGACACCATGGAAGATTATTCTGAAGAAGAGAATGAATCAAACTAAGACTTCAATCTTGATGAAACCGACCAAGCATGGTCCAATGAATATGATGGATGTGATGGGTTTTGTTCTGATGATAACCACTCTATGTCAAAGTATGGAGACGGCCCTGATGAAGCATATCCTGAATTAGAACCACCTGAGTAAACCAACTTCCAAAGAGAGTATGAGGGAAAAACCGAACCAAATACCAGTATCAATGAAGAAGATGACTTCTCTGGAAATAATACATAATGTGATGGTAAAGAAGCTGACCAAGAAGACTCATGGCAAGAGGGAACTAATTCTGAAATCAGCTTAGAAGAAAATTATGAGCATAAGGAAGATTTCTCTGATGTTTGAGATGTTTAAGAAGATGTTAATAGAGGAGAAAAATTTTATTAGTCTGGTGAAGAAAAATATGGAAAAGAGTCTTGTGTCAGAAACATACCATGTTGTGATATATTTTATTCTGATCAAGAATATGAGCACCAAGACCAAACTGGTTCACAAACCAGTGTAGACAATTTTAAAGAAAACTATGGAGAAAAAGCAGATTCTCAACAAGCCATTGTTGAAGAAGAAGAGGTCGTAAGTGAAGCTGATAATCAGCCTGGATATATTAACTTTGCAGACCATCTTAAAGGTCCAGAATCATACTTGTTCTGGGAACAAGACATGGAACATTGGTTTATTTCTAATCAAGTTACTGAAGTGGAGAAGACAACCATTGCTGAAGACACTCTCACTCAAGATGCCTTTAGGTAGTGGGAGCAAGATGCTTATTGGCGACTTGACCATGATGAACCATAAGTTACTTGGAAAGAAATGAAGGAGATCTTGTATGAAGAATATGTGAAAGGAGCTGGAGATGAGCTTTGGAATCAGATACGGGTCCACATTAATCCTAAACTAAGGCGGCTGATATTGGCAACAAAACTAAACTGAAAGGTTAAGCTCAAGAAGGCTCACGATCCAAAACCAAACAAGGACTCTAAGCTCATCATCAAGGGTAAAACAAAGCATACCTCACCAGAAAGGGTCAATGACGTGCAAGTAGATCTAACTCTGCAATCCAAAGCTCAAGAGCAAAGTACCAAGCCCTCCAGAAGGTCAATGAGAAAAAGAAACCAAGTAAGTCTTCTAAGCCTTCAAAACCAGTAGAACCAATTTGATATAGATATCATGAGAAATGCCACTTTGCTATAACATGTCTAACTAGGCTAGTAGTAACTTCTCATTCACTAGACGTTAACTCGGATTCAACTAGTAAAGTTATATCTCACTTGGTATGTAAATTTCCTACTTATGGTATAATGCATTTGTCTTGCCCAAAAGAAGATTATGCAGTTCTCAATAAGGGCCAGGAGAACGTGAGTTCAATTTTAAAACAAGAAGGAATCATCCTTAACCCAGACCCACAAGAAGAACTTAAACCAGCCACTAGTGATCCATTGAAACTAGAAAATGTTTCGGTTAAAGCACATGAGAAGGTACAAAAAAATAGTTGCTCTCTTTTTGATACTTTGAAAGCCACCATGATATGTGTTTCTAGTGCCAAAGGAGATCAAACATGTACAACACTTAGCAAGGAATCTTTAGATCAAAAGAAGGTGGTCTTAAAGAGAGATGGCAAGGCACCACCAAAGGAGCATTCCTTGCTTAAACACCTCGCTGGAGAAGATGGTATTACGAGTAGCATCTTACTTCAGGAAGAACCCCAGACCAGTCGTCAAAAAAACATGTCGTGCCATTAGATGCACCACTCAAGCTTCCAAATCACGTAAATGCAAATACCTCTTGTTCGATAATCAAATGATTTGGATATTGTGCATATTGATTTATTATACCATGATGAGTTTGAAGAAAGACTAGGATGTTTAGAAAAACATGTAGATCATACTTCTTGTCTTAGATCACATTTACAGGAGAAACAAGAAGATTATCCATCTACTAAAATTGGAATGCATCAAACTGACTTATATGGTGATTATTCCATGATTGCCATAACACACTTGTTTCTTGCCAAAGATGTTGAGTATATGACAAGAACCAAAGCTGAAGATTCCAGAAGACATTTACCAAAGGAAAAGATCACACCATGCTTGGCCAAAGAAGTGATCATATCCTATTTGTCCAAAGAAGAACCACCAGATGCACCATGCATCACCAAACCAAAATCATATCTAGTTTCGAGGTTGAAACTTTTTAAAGGGAGAGGGTATGATGCGGCCATCAAATCAGCAGCTGAACCAAAGGTCGAGCCAACACCCTACTCAATCAGCTAAGGTGCCAGCCATGATATATGTGCACTCAAAATGCCATATCTTTCCAACCATAAGAAGTTCACCAGGAATCCGATTTTCATGGATTCTACACTCAACAATCTATATTTTCCAAGTGGAATCAACCCCAAAGCTATATGGACCATAAATATATGAATTTTACAAACTGGAGGTTTTCCAGCCCATCCATCTGCGAGTATCAGTATGTTGAAGAGGATTCAAGCCCAAACATGAATCGGCCTTCACAATAACCAACCATATTATTCAAGATGGATCTCTAAGCTTTCCAGAAAGTCCAATATACGGAGAACTGGCCACAGAAATATGATGTTATGATCCAATTCCCAAAACCAGTCAAACCAATTCTACACATGCCTCAATTGGAAGCTAACCGGTTCAATCAGCTTCAGACCAAACATTGGCGACCATGAAAGTTTCTATATGATCAAATACATCCATATTACACATCCAACCGTCCAGGAGAGCATTCCATCCTTCCACCATACACCAGCCAGCATGTGATCAAGAGGACCTACACTTGCTTCAACTTGCCTTATTGGGAGTTTCTTGCAATAAAGCCACAACGGTTTTTTTTCCTTCAGTCTATGCACGACATCAGCAACTTCCAAACCATAAAGAAAGTTCCCAGGAAACTCAGTTATCCCTTAAAACCGTCAAGATACAATATTACTCAAGCTCCCCTCTTCAAAACAAAATCCTATTAATTTCTCCAACGGCTCGTTTCCTATTAAATCTGAACATTTTATGTTAGGGGCGACGATGGGTGGTTTCATATTTGATGAGGATATGTGGATGATTTACACCAATGCTTTGTTTCACATGACTCCATATATGAAGTTTTTCACGAGTTTAGACATAACTTATAAGGGTCAGGTTGGATTAGTGAAACGAAAAAGTTATCTTGGAGGAAGGGAAAGGAAATGTTAGTATTGTAATGAAAAGAGTGAGGAAAAATATAAAGAATGTGCGTTTTGTTCCTCGGCTAAACAGAAATGTCTTACGAGTGTTGGTCATATGGCATCAAGAGGGTATACAGTGATAATAGGACCTAGTGAATGCATTATTAAGGACAAGATGGTTGTCATGGTTATCGATGTCATTTCTTGATCGCTCGTTAGGTCTCGGTTAATGCTTAAAGATGGTTGGAATATGTGTTTAAGATGTTTTAAATTTGCGGTGAAATCATCCAGTGTCTTATCTGTAGAAGTCGGAAAACCGAATCAATATAAAGGATATAAATAAAGCGATGTTAAGGAAATATACGATTCAAAAGACGAGATAAAACCGAGATGAAAACGATTAGAAATATAGACCATAGAGTCGAGACGAATCTCTTTCCTTAACTCTTAATATTCACTCTGTAGTGAGACGGACTTGTACAAATTAGAGCCCATGATACAACCATGATAGACGATTCACGCTTCACCCGTGAACGTCCCTACGAACTAATAATCTACGAAAACACTCTCTATAAAACTTACAATGGGAGATTGCTGATTTTCGTTTTGAAACCACTACTGCACGTGGGCGGAAATTTTGCGAAGATCGAGGGAGTTGAGTTACGAAAACTTATCCCTCAAGACTTTTTTCTTGTTTAAATATCTGAGAGGAAAAACTACGTGTCGTTTTTTATTTGTTAGACAAACTACTTGTCATTTTAAAATGAATTGCATGTTGTTTTTTGGGAATTAAATGAGCAAAAACGTTAGGCTTAATTGGGGCCAGAAAAAACATCTTTTAGTGGCCTCGGGGCCATATTTACCCAAACCCAAACCCGAGATGGACGGCAACGCACGTGGGTTGTCTCCTCTCTCTCTGAGTTTTTATACAATGCTATCAAGGAGTCATATATATACATCTCAAAATCATCTCTTCTAATCAGTGTGAGATATTTTAAGTTTGATTCATTAAAGCCAAAAAGGCTTTCTATTGTTGAGAATAACCATGAGGTGCTCCCGCAAAAGTGGTCAGATAAGATAATTAATTAATCTAGTAATTAAATACAGATTTGTTAAGACCCAATAATTGTATTATTCAAATTTATATTTAACAATGGCCGGGTAAAGCCCACCCGGATACAAAAGTTTTAAACAACGTTAATAAATCGCACAAAGTTCCTAGTTCATCCTGGCGATTGATTTGAGCTTCTTCGACGATTCTCTCTAACACCAATCCTGCTTTCGCATTGCTTTCTCTGATTTCTTTTCACCTTCGGAGTAATCAACTAAAGAGATTCATAAACCCTAATTGCCTGTAATCGTTGCGTCGTAGAAACCCTAATTTTAAGGGGACGCTGAAGTCGTCTCTAAGTTTGCACTCCCCTTAGAACCTCCCGTGTTGAAGACTAGCAAGAGAATATGAATGCTCCCATCATAGGTGAGCTCGATCCACAGTTCTGCTTCCTTTCTCAAACACTTGTAATTAACTTATTCACTTTCTCTGTGTGTGTGTAGATCCACTGCAAGGAGATTTTCCGGAGGTGATTGAAGAGTATTTGGAGCATGGGGTCATCAAGTGTGTTGCTTTTAATCACCGTGGTTCTCTTCTCGCTGGTAAAGTTGTCTCCTTTTTAGCCTTCTCTGTCTCGTTATTTATCAACTTTTAGTCTAGTTTTGGATTTTTGATGTACCTTTGTATTGTTCATAGCTGGATGTGCGGATGGGGGCTGTGTCATCTGGGACTTCGAAACTAGGGGCATTGCAAAAGAGCTTCGTGATGATGAGTGCACTGCTGCAATCACTAGTGTCTCCTGGTCAAAGTATGGCCACCGGTTGCTTGTTTCAGCTGCAGATAAGTCATTAACTCTTTGGGATGTCTCCACTGGGGAGAAGATTGCGAGGACAACTCTTCAGCAGACTCCCTTGCACGCTCGTCTCAACCCTGGATTAAGTTCACCTTCTCTTTGTCTCGCGTGCCCGCTCTCTTCTGCTCCCATGATAGTTGACTTTGAGATTGGTTGCACGACTCTGCTTCCCGTGTCTGTGCCTGAGATGCCTGATGTATTAGCTCTTCCGCAGCGCAGTAAATGTCCTGAGTCAGGGCCTCCTTTCTCTCCAGCTGCAGCTTGTTTTAACAAGTGTGGGGATCTTGTTTATGTAGGGAATGCTAAAGGAGAGATACTTATAGTTGATTATAAAAGTGTTCGGGTTCTTGCTTTGGTTCCTGTGTCTGGTGGGTCTGCGGTGAAGAACATTGTGTTTAGCAGGAATGGGCAGTATCTTCTCACGAATTCGCATGACCGCATCATCAGGATCTATGAAAATCTTCTCCCAGCTAAAAATGTGCTTAAATCACTCGAGGACATGGGTAAGAATGTAGATGAGCTTGATGGTGTTGAGAAAATGAAGATTGTTGGATCGAAATGCTTAATGCTGTTCAGGGAGTTCCAAGATTTAGTTACCAAAATGCATTGGAAAGCGCCTTGTTTCAGTGGTGATGGTGAGTGGGTCGTTGGGGGTTCTGCATGCAAAGGAGAACATAAGATCTACATATGGGATCGAGCGGGGCATCTCGTGAAAATATTAGAAGGTCCAAAAGAGGCCTTGATTGATCTAGCTTGGCATCCTGTTCATCCGATAATCGTCTCTGTTTCCTTGACTGGTCTAGTATACATTTGGGCAAAAGACTACACAGAGAATTGGAGTGCATTTGCTCCTGATTTCAAGGAGCTTGAGGAGAATGAAGAGTATGTGGAACGAGAAGATGAATTTGATTTGATGCCTGAAACAGGAAAGGTTAGAGATTGAATATATGGATGCATAGGAATTATCTGTAATAACTCTGTCACCTTTTTACTTGAATATATGTGGTTGTATGCGTGTAGGTGAAAGTATCAAGTGTTAATGAAGATGAAGAAGTTGACATAGAGACAGTGGAAAAGGATGCTTTCAGTGATTCAGATATGTCAGTGGAGGAACTCCGCTACCTTCCAGCTGAACCGATCCCAGATACAAATGAGGAGCAAGACAATATGAAGTTAATTGAAGCTCATATATCTGCATCTCCTGCTTCTGAAGAGGCTGGTCAGAATGGACACGTGGCAGATCATGTATCAAGTCCACAAGGAGGTAAGAAAGATCATAACAACTAAATAAGACAGTTTATCCACTACATACGTGGGAATAAATTAAAAGCATGAACTCTGTCTGAATAGATGTTTGGTCTGTAGATTAGTATTGTGGATGGATGTATAAATCTATGATGTGTTATGCCACAGATTTAGATGATTTCTTGACTAATGCATTTGGCTCTCTATTGTAGAAGAAATGGGTGAAACAAGAGGAAAGAGAAAAAGAAAACCATCAGAGAAAGCCATGGAGTTGCAGGCAGAGAAGGCAAAGTCATCAAAAGCTTCAGGCAGAACAGTACGAGTGAAAAGCAGAGCAGTAGGCGATCAAGAAGTCGATGACAGTGTGCATGGTGATGATGATGATGCATATTATTAACCAAGTAAGTCTACTAATTTCTATGTATGCAACATAAAAAAAAATGCAGCAAGCTAGGACATGGAATGATTTATATTTGGAATGTTTTCATTGCAGGCTAATGCTGTGCTCTTCTCTACCACGACACAGCTGTGTGCCGAATCAAGTTAGATTCTCTACACACTAGGAATTTCTGTAGTCAGGATCTTAAATTTAGCGTTGAAGCAGTTATATTAAGACAACTTTTAAGCAGTTTAGAGAAAGAGTAAGAGGGAACATAAACATCTTTGATTCATTAACTTTGATCATCACATTAACAGAATTATTGCTCACAACAGATACATAATACATTTCATTACAACCAACAATGGATACAACCAGATAGAATGAGGAATGTGTATAAGGTTTAAAAAGAAAGAGTCTTGGATAAATTTGTTAAATGTCACGGGGGCCGTCAGAAGATTGGGTCTTTCTTAGGTTCCAGTGAAGACCGTCGTGGATGCTGCTTAGGAAGTCACTAGTGGATTCGACCTGGCAAGCCGTTGAGACAGGCCACTGTGACATGCTACACACTAGTGTGTCCCCTGCTTTAAGCTCTTTCCGGCCTTTCCCATCAAACGATACCCATGCAGAGCTTCTGCTGTTGAATGGCACTTTCACTTTGACTGTCACGTGGTCCGGTAATATCAGTGGGCGGAAAGACAGAGAATGTGGACAGATAGGTGTGAACAAGATCCCAGGAACCTGGAAACATTAAGTTTAGAACCATTGTCTTTGATCTAAGCACAGGGCTGGCCGGGTAAAACACATAACCAACATTGCTTGTTATGGAAATGGAGATCATGGGAGGGGCATATTACCTGTGGATGGACCATTGACCCGCCAGCTGCAAGTGAATACGCAGTGCTACCAGATGTTGTAGATAGTATCAGTCCGTCGCCTTGGACACATGTGACAAATGTGTTGTCGCAGTAGCAATCAAGGTTTGTGAGGTAAGAAGATAGACCACGGTCTATGGTGACTTCATTCAGAACAAGCATATGCTCCTCTGGTTTGGAGTCATGCCTTGCTGCTTCTTCAATGTGACACTTCAACCTGTGTCGTAGTGTTATACTGATTGGACCCCTCAAAACCTTTTCAAGACGTTCTTGGTATTGTTCACTGTCTAGGATCATAAGAGTTAGAGAAAAGTTTTGTAGGGACAGATATAATGCTGCAATAGTTAACTGATGCTTATAAAGAAACTGCTAAAAGAAAAGATGTAGGATACGGAAAGGAGTCATGAATCCTAGAGATCCCATGGAAAATGGAACAATTGGAGGCACTGGTCCTTTAAACCTAGATGCTGCCTGTAATCGTTAAGATGTTCCATGTTAGATCGTATGTGTTACTTTTTATAACCTTGAGAGTGAGATTTGACTTTACCCATAGAACAGTACCATCCCCACCAAGAGTTATAACAAGGTCAACCTTTGGGTGTAGAACTGAAATTTCTTTGTCTGCATAAACATATGATCAATGAAGCTTTCATATACATGTCTCCCAGCTTTTAAAACTCAAAAAAATTGAGCTGTAGCATATCATTATCATACCATCTTCCCAAGTTTGTACAAAGTCGAAGGAGCTTGACACCAATAGAAGTTCAGCTTTTACTCGTGGTTCCACATAAACATTTAGGCCTTTCTGCCCTCTCAACCATCTGAAATCAATATATGTTTTACTTCATCTTAAGGGTAAAATAAATCTTTGACTATATCTTTAGTGTAAGTAAAAATACTGACCTGACCATTTCCATAGAGAGAGCTTGTACAGAAGTTGAATTAGGTTTGGTGAAAATAAGAACATTTTGTGGATTGGTCTCCCATGTCAGTGAAATCTGAAACAATATTATAAGTTAGTATACAACTGTGCATCAAGTTGAGAACAAAAAAAACAGTTTGATAATGAAACATTAATACTCCTTACCTGTTTACTACTGCGGTCTGCTGTAGTAATATTCCCACTCTCAAACGAGACAATCTCTTTCTTGTGTTGATCATTAGCCTGCCCCTTGCATTCCCATGAAAGCTTAAATGATGCCTGCATCAACGTTTATAATGTAAGTACAGTACATGCAAACGTGGAAGTAAACAGGAGAGAGTTTTGAATGCAACAGTATTGGGTTACAGCAAAAAAAAGAACACTATTCATCTAAACTGATGTTTCCTGCTTATGTTAATTTGACTTGCATACCCACAAGAGCTGGACCTAATAGATATTACCTTTCGCTTCAATTTGTTGTAACTCCCATTAGGACTGTTAGGTTCACAATCTTGGAGCACTTCATGAGCGCAAATACGCTCCAAGGAAGACCTTGCTGATTTCCCATTTTCCAGCCTAGGAGACTTGGCTACATGATCCATCCCCTTGCTACTGGATGGTGCTGTGATACAAGCCACAAAACTATGTTATTCAAACAAGTTCCCATGGCCAAAAAGAGCCAATTGCTATGACTCAAAAAGGGTAGTTAGAAGAAGAAAACACCTTGAAGTAGCAGCAAGTCAAGGTTCTTAGACCTCTCCAACTCATATTTTCGTTTCCATTCAGCAGCCTCAGCTTGAGCCACTGCTTTTCCTTCAGCAGATCCTTTTAAAGCCTCTGCAACAGCTACAAAGAATGCACATAAAAAGTAAGCAAACACAAAGCATGAAGCTTCTGTTAGCTTCAACATTATCCAAAAAAGCTTTACTTACTTCTCAAAGCCTCTGAGAACTCAGAAGAATGATCATCTGATTCTTTCATAGGAGGAGTCTGTTGAACAGCTCTCTCTGATTGAGACAAATCATTGAGACCAGTTTCTGGGTTTGGTCTTGAATTTTTTGCATCTCCATTTCCAACAGAATCCAGTTGAGAAAGTTCAATGATTGAACAAAAAAAAGACATAAGCTTTGAAGATAGAGACAGACATAGGAAACATAACAAGGAACACTTTCATCACTAGCAGATGAAGATCATTAAAATCCCAAATTTGAAGACGAAAATAAACAGCAGAGAGTACTCAAAAGCAGAAGAAACAGAGTGAATAGTAAAACAGAGAAGGAGAGATTGAAAGTACAGTGTAATACGACGACATTGAGTAGTGGTAGAGAGAGATGAAAGTGTGTTATGGATTTGCCATCATCTCAACAAAGCATATTTGTAATGGGAAGAGAAAGAACAAAACAGTATTGTCACCAAGGCCCAACTAAAGTCTTCTCAGTAACACTTTTTTATCAACGTTAAAATTTCATAATTTGTTTACTTTCAAAGTTTGTTTACAAATATAATGCATCCTCCACGAAAGCCATAAACTTTCATTTCTTTTGAAATTTGTTTACTTCAAAGTTTGTTTACAAATATGATACATCCTCCACGAAAGCCATAAACTTTCATTTCTTTTTTCTTTCTTTCATTTGTATTGTGTTCAATTATATAACTTTAAGAATTTTGTTATATATTAGTGAATAGAGATGTATAAATATACCGAATTCAAAAATATGAAGTAAAAATTGAATCCAAACCCAAAAAAAAATATTATAAATACCAAATAAGATTTATTTTGTGGTATTTAAGGTTATGGATTTATATGAACCAAATCCAAACTCAAATGGATATTCGAAAAAATCCGAAAATCTAAAATTTCAGATATTTTTTTTGTACTAAATCTGAACTTAATCTTAAATAAGTACTTAAAATACTCTAAGATTTCATTGAGTATCAAAAATAAGTATCTATTACATATGAATAATTAATTCATATACTTAGTTTAATGTATTCTGGTACATGGTGATTTTCTTTCTTTTATATATTCGAGTTTTTTGGATTGAATGGATTTTCACTTTGAGTTTATCGGATACAATGGGGTTTTACATAATTTTTGTGGTTTTTACTCGATTCATTGTTGTTACTCTATGACTTTAATTGTCGAAAAGTTACATCATAACCAAAAAGAATCATAACAAGGGAATTTCTTGTTTCAATTTGTTTTTTTTTTTTTTTTTTTTCTTTCGATCTTTATATGGTTTCAGATTTTACATAGTATAAAACAATATTTTGGAATCGAAAACCCCCATTAATATCTGAAACCTAAAAGTTATGTTGGGTTCAACCGGTTTAGAAATGTTACTAAACTCAGACCAAACCCGATGAAACCCGATATAAATCTGAACCAGATTTCGAATTTGAATGTTAATAAACAAATCTTTCGAGCTTCCAAAAAATTAATGTATATTGATTGTCTGCTTGCAATAAAATCCACATGTCAAATGAACAAACATAGAGGCCTATTGACTAGGAAGATCAGAACTTCACAATTACGATAATGTCAATATTGCTCAAAATCATTTGATGTGTGCTTTGCTAAGGGAGAAGAATATATTTGCTTTATGTAAGTAATTAATGAGAAATATGTCGAGTTGAGGAGGTGATGCTTCATTTATTCAGATTAAAGAAAAATGATTCATCTATCTACGACATTTGGGGGAGAGGAGGTGATGAGGTATTATGAAAAACAATTTTACATCTTTTGCTCTTTTTTCTATTAATTTTTTGTTAAACGCAAGTGACGGATTACAGTATGAGATAATAGAAATTAGAACAATAATAAAGAGGCATTAGGCCGACAAACATTTCAAAGAAACAAGAAAATGCTAACAAGTGTACAACTCTTTTTTTTGCACCAAATTCATATATGAAATTAAACATCTAGCATATTTGAAAGTTTGCAACCTGAGATAAAATTGACGGTTAAACGAAAAAACAAAAACTACTACAATGATACGGGTGATAAAAGTGAAGATACTCGTAGACATGCTTCACTTGAGACCCTAAAACTAATATTACCAAGAACATACTAATGTCAGTATAATAACCGATGAAAGGGGACCCTAAGTGATGTAAGCCCAAAAAAGGTACTTGAACCAGAAGCCAACCATATGCATCAATCAGCTAGCCAAAGGACTAATCAGAATATGTGTTTAGTCAAAACGTCATATCTCACCAACAAGGAGGATTTTCACCATGAAAACAATTTCATGGATTCTATACTCAAGAAAGATTCAAGTCCAATAAGAATCATACCAAAAGATATCCAGACCAGGAAAATATGAATTTTACAAACCGAAAGTTCTCCAGCTCGTCCATCTGCGAGGATCAGGCTTTAAAAGCGGATTCAAAAAGCAAAGAAGAAATGGCCTCAACCAAAGCCAATCATAGACTTCAAGATGGATCTCTAAATTTTCCAGAAATTACATATCAGGAGAAATGGCCAAAAATTATGAAATTATGATCCAATCCTCAAAACCGGCCAAACAAATTCTACACTTACCTCAATTGGAAGCTAACCGATTCAATCAGCTTCAAACCAAACAATGGCAACCATGAGGTCAATATAAGAAGTCATTACGTTCATCAATGATCAATATGAGCCAGAAAAGTCCATTCCATGCACCAGCAACCATAGGATCATGAGGATCCTCATACATCCATACTTGCCTTATATAGAGTAAACTGACATTAATGTCCAACAACTCTTTTCTCATCAAGTTTTGCACGAGTTAAGAACATTCCAATCCATAAAGAAGGTTACCAAGAAGCTCTCTTATCCTCTAAAACCGTCTAGGTTCAAGAAGTATCAAATTTCTCATTTGGAGCCAAAATCTCACATAAAGCTCCAATGGCTAGTTTCAATTTGTTTTCTTTCTTTTCTATTTATGGACATTAGAAGATTCCTGAGCACTATATAATCTCATTGTAGACCTATGTACAAACCACCTTTCAATCAACCAAGTTCATAAAAAGTTTATCAGTTTTTATCAAAGAGTGCCTTTGAATATAAATATGTTCTTTGAAGTTCTAAGTGTGAGGATCTTTAGATAACTCTTGAGATCATGGTCATATAGGTTGTTAGTGAGATTCAAAAGCCTTGAAGAACACAAATTTAGAGAGTCAATCAAACCACCAAATTGAGAGAGTAAATCCTTATCCAACATTCCATCAACCATCCATTGATCTTATTGGATGGTATTGAAAAACCAGCCAGAAATATCCCATCAACCATTCAAGCATCCATCAGCTTCCATCCGACCATATATGTTTTATCTCTCCACTTCTCTGTTTATTATCATTGGTAAAATTCTCACGAATTTACCTTTGTTTTCATGTTCATTTCATCATTGTTCTTCAAGATTGAAAGAGAGTGTTGAACAACCAACTTTCATTTCTCTACCTTCCGCCAAATCAGTGGACATCCCCCTTAATCTTACAACACTAAGGAGATGGTTGGTCAGAACCAACACTTGTGATAAGGGCCTCTCCTTTGATTCAGTGATTTGAGAACATAGGAAGAATGGAGGAGGAAAGTGTCTCGGGTTCCCACCAGAATTGTGTTGGAGGTGGAATTTGTTGGCCGGTAAGAGCATTTGAGGTATGACTCCAGAACCGTAGCCAAGATCGGTGTAGAAAGGCCTTCTTTGCATGTATTTGACGCTAGTATTCAATAACAATGGAATAAAGCGGTCAGCTCTAACACTGGCGATATTGACCCTAGAGACTGTGAATCTCAAACATTTTGGAGAGCAAATTGTTCGGTAAGCTATAAAGTGAAACGGTTGATGCTCTTTTCATCTCTGATTCCCTTGATGTATTTGACTATGAAAAGTAAAATATAGATGAACTGTCGGAGGGAGTAGTGGTAGTTAGGCCTTAGAAGCCTTAACTTGGATGTAACCCTCCGGTTGTAAAATACTAATGGCTGGCTCATACATTAAGACACTCTCTAGGGTTGGCAACAAATGTGTTACAGCCGGCCATAAAGTCTATGATATCTTTAACCTTGGTGATCTGAGATAAGAACCGACCAGACTTGATGGGAAACCGATTGTTGAGTTCACGCATAGACTCCATCTTCCAACATTACCGTATCAGGGCCAGAGAGTTACAGAGCCCAAACAAAACCGCATTTCATCAAGTTGTGTCAAGCTAAGTATGAGAGCATAAATTCCAGGAGGTCCATGTGTGACTGAGATGAGCTTTGAATGGTTGGTTTGTTGTGGATGAGGAGACGGGTTAGAGCAGTGATAGCAAGCTGATGCCACGTACGCCGGAATCGTTGGTAGTAAGCTCAGACCTTTTGATGAACCGTAGAGATGAAATTGGATTCTAGAGATTGAAAAAAATGAACACCTTTGAGTTAGATTTAAAGAGACCAAACAAAGTTCAGATATTGCCAAAGGCGATGAGAAGCTCTTGGCTATATTTGAAAAAGGGATGGGAGCTAAGGCTCTGACATTACCATATCGAGACTCGTAGCTCTCATTGGACCCTAAGCTGAACCACAACCCCAATATTAAGAAAAGAATGCCCATACCAAGAGATCTACTGGATTGGAATAGTCGGAGAAGGTTCTTGACCAGAAGCTCAAGAGCTCTAACCGGTGAATAAACGGGATGTTCAAATGGCTATCTCCATTGAGAGAAGTGTTCCCAATAGAGCCATAATTGAGATGAGAATGCGAGAAGATCGATTCTGCTAGATCTGGCGCTTATGCTGGACGTGAGAGGTGAGTGTTGACGAGGAGGGAAACATGGGAGCCGGAAGAGACAAGGATATGGGAAGTGGCGAAAAGACATGGTCCGGTGAGGTAACGACGTGGGAGTCGATTAAGGAGGCTAACTCAGAAACATGAAGTGACGATGAACTTAGGTGATGACAATAGAGAGCAGTAGATGATAGAGAGGGCTCGGCGCCGGTGGCCCGAGTCCTCGCCTGCGTCGAAAGATGCAAGCGATGGTGGACGTCTTCAAACTTGAGTTCGCCTAAAGAGCGTGTTTTTTTTCTAAGTTTGTATACAATTTCTTTGTAAAGAAAAAAAAAACTAAGTGTTAAGAATCAAGAACTCCAAAAACACTAGTAT